>NMUG010005118.1:0-13352 GCA_002855965.1 Monotropa hypopitys | reverse complement strand
ATGGAGGTTGAGAGAGAGAGAGAGTGAGAGAGGTTAGGGTTTGAGAGAATAAGAGAGATGACTCCCAAAATCGTGCTAAGGGGGATATATATACTCCCCCTAAGTAGAATACCAAAATTGCCCTTAATGAAACCTGGAAACATGATTTTTACTCTTGGCGACCGGTCGACGGTTTGAGCTCGACCGGTCGAGGTTATTTAGAACACCTCACTAACACGTGGCGACCGATCGACGATGTTACGGTGTACCGGTCGACGCTGGGTAATTCTGAAAACTTGAAAATGTGATATCGTCTTCGTTCGGACTCCGAATCGAACGATTCAAGTTGCGTTGGATTCCTAATGAAATTCTCTACAACTTTCATGAATAAACATTTTCAATTTGGAAAATATTTCTGGATCAGAATGGGCCAACAACATGATTATATCTTCGCCCGGATACTCCGCTACAACCCGAACTTCAATAAACGTCTCTAAATGTATATTCGAACATTCCCACACCCCACATGACCCAAATGAACATATCAGGGGAGACTCAAATATCGACGAACACCTCAAAATCCCACATAGAGCAAACTCAACTCCTCTGGATTCCAAAACTCATCTCGGGGAGGCTCGGGACTATAAAGGAATCAAGATGGGTAATGATCTTGAACGACCAATAGGAAGATCAATTCAAAGGAATTGATATCAGTCGGTTCCAAATGAAACTTGAATGGAAAATTAGATGAATAAGTCTTCCCAAGAATAAATTTAAAGTAATAGGAAATTACATTTAAATTTCTGGACCGTTACAATCCATCCTCCTTAAAGAATTTCGTCCTCGAAATTTCTAGGATTCACGAACCAAGACACAATGACAAGAAAAAGAGTCTTCAATAAGTCGAACCACTTCGAAGGTTTCTCCAAACTCCAAGAAATGGATAAGTTACCTCCCAAAACTCGCAACAACAACACTCAACGCCATGGATAAGACCTCAAGCATTCGAAACATCGATGGGGGCAACCCAAGAACTTACAACATCGAAAGGAATAATTCGTCCAAAGCAAACTCGTAAGGTGGATACACCAACACACCGAGGACACGCCGACACACCGAGGACACGCCGACACACCAACGACACACCGAGGACATGCAGATACTCCGATACGACACGGATACTCCGATACGACATGGATACTCCGATACGACACGGATACTCCGATACGACACGGATACTCCGATACGACACGGATACTCCGATAGAGCTAATGATAAGTCAACCACGAGGCAAAGAAGCATCTTGATGAGCGGACAAGTTTGAACATTGACTAAGAGGAGGGACAACAACTCATGTGACTCATCTAGGATAGGTTCAGACATAGAGTCTATACACCACGTCACTCCAACAGTTTCGGATGAGAATTTTTTAAACTCGACAAGAATAGTAGAAGTATGACTACGCAACTACAAGATCGGTCACAACTACCTCATCACCCAATACACTCTAGACAACCGCAAATCATCGAGCCAAAGGTCAGGACTCCAAAACTCACACACACAAACTCGCACACCCACCTAGTGCGGTATTGTAATGACTTATGAAGTTTGTTTTGAGATGCACTAGCCAGTCACCTTCTCAAAACAATCCTCCACGGTCATTCCTACACCACGTGACACGGACTACACACACCCGGCCACAAAATCTCCATATAGCTAAGTCAGTGCAGTCGATTCAAAAGCGACACAAGTCTACCCAAACACTCTCAACTCAACTACACAGCATGAATACATCATCACCTCACTAATTATGCCACAAGACAAACTTTACCAACCCAATAACCAACACTTTACACACTCTCAAACAAACTCCAACATATGACACCATCGCATAAAGGAATGCCCAAATACAATGGGTAAGGTGTCAAGAGAGACGACAACAAGTCGGATTCGTACAACAATACGATGACAGCGAATGTCTACAAAAGACCAAGTACACAATGAGAGTATGAGAAACTAGGTAACAGTCCTAAGAAGAACGAGAACGCGACAAAATAGACAGATTTCTGCACGCGAGGTGACTGATACAATGCAACTCCAGCAAGTGCCATCACTACAAACGGCCGATCTGACCATCTCCAGAAATGTAGAGAAGGACAAGAACAACATTGTGACTCTAAGATGAAGAGTTAGAAAACTTTCCAACCAAAGTGATGATTCCACAACGGTCAACAGACACTAGTGTAACCCGATACGGTTACGAACAGACCAAAAGGAGATAATGAGCGAATCACTTATGCATCACCAAAGAAGCAGGTATCCTAACTCTAATTAGGATAAATATCAACACCGACAGACAAGGATCCAAACAAGAATGAATAGAAAGACTACCTTCCGCTGCCAACTGTTCACAAAATCAAACGGGAGAGACAAAGAACCACAAATGGATGGTTTCCACTTACCAACTCAACACAAAGGGGAGTCGAGTGAGGTTAGGTGCGCTAAAAACGACAAGTGACTAATGATACACCGAGATCAATACTCCAGGGAGAAGAACCCAACACTCTGTGAACCACATTCTACAATCACAGTCAAGGCTAAGGAGCAGTCACCAACTTTCAACTCCAATCATATCTTCAAACTCAATGATCAAACCACACTCTAACTCAAATCATCTCCCAAGAGACTACTGAATACACTAACGCACCAACTTTACAAGTTCTAGAACTAAGCGCTCACCTTTCTAATGTATCATATCACACATTCTACTTTTAAACATCACAAACCCAAACATGCATCCATTCTCTAGGCCACATTTCTGCTAACACTTCACATCCAAACCTCTAATCCTCAAGTGACTTCACCTCTCTACTTACCCAATCAAGAATATCACCCAAGACAGAGAGGGACCCTAAAGTCACGCCAAGGAAACCACAAGATAGCGCTAACGGCACTATCGCTCCAGACACTTCAAGAGTCCCACCGACTCCACCAAGACAAGGGACGATACTCCAAACATAGCCACACAAGGAAATACAGCACATGATGACCTGTCCTTCGTTCATCTACAATCCAAGAACCTCAAAGAAAATCAAAATCCCAATTTTCACAACACAACAAGCGAGATTGTCAATACGACACAATCTAAGTTAGAACAACAACCAAGTCTATCACTATCCAATTATGACTCAGTTTCAAACAAGGACTAACAAGGTTCTAATTTCTCGTCATGAAAACCTCAAGGCTTCAAGGCACTAAGCCTATCCCAAATAAACTCAAGTTACAACACCAAGGTAATTCTAAAGCCCGAACAAGAATAAGACACCATCTCAACGCAAACTATACCTCAATGTACCGACAACAAGGCACAAATCACACAAGATGCCTACCAACCCAAAGATCTTCTACGATCACATCTCTATCACAACAAGGTCTTGCTATACCAAAACATCATCTACTCAAGGAATGTTACACACAATAGGCTAACTAGTATAGACACACCTAGTCACCACCACTAACCTCAATTTTGATAGAGAAGATCGCATCAAAGTCCTTCAATAAAATCGAGAAAATACGCACTCGGGAGACTAGATCAATCCCAACTATGCAACGATCTACCGAAGAGATCAACGAACTACACTTCCATCGAAGAATATGGCAAGGGCCAAGGCTCATTCACCGGGAACAATCGACTCCCACGGTACAACGACGGCTACCAAATGATCGATATCGAGAGAAATAACACTATTCTACAGGAGTGTCCAACAAGAAGCTCGTCAACAACAACAAGGAACTCAAAGGTCAAAACAAGGTCACACGAATATTTGACGTCCTCAACTATGGGGGCAAAAGAACACCCCAACGTCCAACAACCACGAATATCCACCTCCTACCGAGGGAAAGGCTCAAAATCCACGACAACAATAACAGAGATAAAACCTAAGTACAAATGTAAGGATAATAGGGTCAACTCAAAGGAGTCAACAAGGGTTCTAATATCCCAAGTTGAAGAATCCATACAAGGAATTACCAAGATTTTGGTTAAATTAAGTTATAAAAACTTTATCTTTTTAAGAGATCACATGCGATGCATACATGCATTCAATGCTCACACACAAATGTAATGCAACAAAAAGACAATGCCCCTAAAACAACACAACGAAGATCGACGCAACACAAGACAATACATTCACTGAGACTAAATGTCTCCTCAAAGTCCCTAAGTTTTCGAAACTAAGGCTCTGATACCAATTGTAACGGTCTCAAAATTTGAAACTATTTTTTAATATGCTAATTAAATGAAATTAAATTGCGGAAGTAAAACATCTATCACCATAATATCCCATATTACATGAATGGTAAGAAAATGATACGACTGAAATAATACATGAATGTGGGACTTTATAATATAGTCCGATTACAAGGTACAACTGAAATGAAAAGATACAAATGAGATGGTACAATAAATAATAAAGGAGAAACAACCTATCACTATGGTGCACCAACTCCAAAGCTCGGCAAGAAGCCCGAAGCTTCAATCCAAAGAAGGCAAATGCCTATAAAATAGAGAGTTAGGCACCACCGCCTAGTAGAGAAAACTATATCCAAGTGTTTCTAAAATTGGGATGCATGTGTGTGATAAGGCAATGAATGTAAATATGTATGCATAGGGATCTCATTACATTTTTCAAGTAAAAAGGATTCTCAATTCTTTCCTTGACTCAAGTTCAACACTTGATGTTTCCAACGACTCAACGACACTAATTAAGTGCGAAGACTCACAACTTTCCAAAAGACTCGCTTTGTCAAAGCAAAGGAATAAATGATCATTTTCTCAAAAGACTTGTTATATTAAACACAAGGAAATTGGTTTTCAATCTACCAAGTCCTACGAGTTCCAAAAGACTCATTTTCATAATTTCCAAAACATTGGTTTCTAGTATATAATATTTCATCATCTTCCAAGGAGATTGGTTTATAACATACCAACTCCTTAAACTATCAAATCAAATGAATTATTAGGTTTCAGCCAAGTTCCGAGAAAGTAGGGAATCAACCAACTAACCGTATATTTCCTAGTATTTCCCAACTCGTCGGGAGGGGCCAGACAATCCCCCATTGCGCAATGTCGTGAATGTAGAACGTTCAGGGATCAAAATCCCGGGGAAATAGAATCCCATAAATGTGTCCAACCATAAAGTACTCACATGTTTTAGGGTATTTTATCCAACAATTATATTTTCATTAAATAATTTCAATACGATTAGGGCAACGCCTCCTAATCACCAAACTAGACCCAAAACACGAGTCATTCCAAAATTCGTTCAACTTTCGATTTCAATGTTTCAAAACACTAGTTAGACCCACTAATAGATGATAGGAACCAAAATCAACCATTTTCCCCAAATTGATTCAAAATCGACACGTTAGGGTTTTTCATAAAAATTTTGGGGGTTTTCGCAATCGAATGAGAAATTGACTAATTGGCTCCATAGGAAGTTCAACAATACCCATTAGTTGACCATTCCAATTGAAATCAACCAAAAGCCCCAATTTAATCCAAAATTGAAAAGGGTTTTATAAAAATTGGGGTTTTGCAAAATCAAGTGAGGGGTCAATTAATTAACTTTGTAGGGAGTTCAACAAGACCCTAATTGACATGTATACTCAACCACTTGAAAGGTATAAATAACCTACAAACATAAATACACCTTAACATACGAAATTTCTTGAAGCTATTTGAGGGAGAAGGGAGAATACAAACATTAAAGACAAATGTGATAGAAATCTCTACCTTAATTGATGCTCCACGGAAACCCTAGGTGAGGGTCGAGCTCCAATGGCCAAACCAAAACCGTGGTTGCGTAGAGGGAGGAGAGGGGAAAAAGGTTTGTGAAGGGATTTTGTTCCAAAACCCGTTGGATTGAGAGTTAAGGAAGAGAGAAGGGAGAGAATGGATATGGAGGTTGAGAGAGAGAGAGTGAGAGAGGTTAGGGTTTGAGAGAATGAGGGAGATGACTCCCAAAATCGTGTTAAGGGGGATATATATACTCCTCCCTAAGTAGAATACCAAAATTGTCCTTAATGAAACCTGAAAATAGAATTTTTACTCTTGGAGACCGGTCGACGGTTTGAGCTCGACTGGTCGAGGTTATTTAGAACACCTCACTGACATGTGGCGATCGGTCGACGACGTTACGGTGTACCGGTCGACGCTGGGTAATTCTGAAAACTTGAAAATATGATATATTCTTCGTTCGGACTCCGAATCGAACGATTCAAGTTGCGTTGGATTCCTAATGAAATTCTCTACAACTTTCATGAATAAACATTTTCAATTTGGAAAATATTTCTGGATCGGAATGGGCCAACAACATGATTATATCTTCGCCCGGATACTCCGCTACAACTCGAACTTCAATAAACATCTCTAAATGTATATTCGAACATTCCCACACCCCACATGACCCAAATGAACATATCAGGGGAGACTCAAATATCGACGAACACCTCAAAATCCCACATAGAGCAAACTCAACTCCTCTGGATCCCAAAACTCATCTCGGGGAGGCTCAGGACTATAAAGGAATCAAGATGGGTAATGATCTTGAACGACCAATAGGAAGATCAATTCAAAGGAATTGATATCAGTCGGTTCCAAATGAAACTTGAATGGAAAATTAGATGAATAAATCTTCCCAAGAATAAATTTAAAGTAATAGGAAATTACATTTAAATTTCTGGACTGTTACATTTTTCCTGCTCAAAATTTGAACTGGTTGTTCCACATAGGATAAATCTTCTTTAATCTCCACTAATTTTACAGATATAATATGTGATGGATCAGACAAATACTTCCTGAGCATCGACACATGAAATGTATTATGTAATTTTGATAGATTTGATGGTAGATCCAGGCGATATGTTATAGCTCCGACACGATTTGTGATCTCAAATGGACCAATATATCGAGGGCTAAGCTTCCATTTCTTACCAAATCTCATAATACCCTTCCAAGGAGAAATTTTAAGGAAAAAAAGTCTCCTTTCTCGAACTCCAAATCTCTTCTCCTTTTATCAGCATAGCTCTTCTGTCTGCTTTGTGCTATTTTGAGCTTATCCCGAATAATTTTGATCTTATCGGTTATTATTTCAACAATTTCTGGCCCCAATGACTTCTTTCCCCTATTTCAACCCAACACACACGTGTTCTACATTTTCTTCCATATAGAGCTTTATACGATGCCATTTTGATCGTTGCTTGATAACTGTTGTTGTAAGAAAATTCCATAAGAGACAAATGGTTATCCCAATTACCAAAAAATTCCATTACACATGCTCGCAACATATCCTCAAGGGTTTGAATTATTCGTTCTGACTGTCCATCTGTTTGAGGATGAAAAGAAGTACTGAATTCAATCAGATACCCATCGCTTGTTGCAAACTCGGCCAAAATCTAGACGTAAATTTAGGATCTCTGCCCGATACTATAGACATTGGTGCTCTATGAAGCTTGATAATCTCATCAACATATAACTGGGCCAATCTATCAAGACTAAAAGTGGTTTTGACTAAAAGAAAATGAGATGATTTAGTCAATCGATCCACTATCACCCAAACAGAATCATTACCCTTTTGCATACGTGACAACCCAGAGACAAAATCCATCGTAATATGGTCCCACTTTCACTCAAGAATAGGTAAGAGTTGCAATAATCTTGCTGACCATTTATGTTCAGCCTTCGCTTGCTGACATACTATACACCTAGATACAAATTCAGCAATCTCTCGCTTCATTCCTGACCACATGTTGGGGGCCGAACCAAAGAGAGGCTGAAGCCACGACCTCCTCCGGGAGGGAAAGAGCACAGGTCAGAGATGGAATAGCCGAACAAATCAGGACTGACAAAGGGAGCTCCCTGGGGCTCGCTTCGGCATTGGAGCCTCATAGCCCAGGAACAGCCCCTGCCAATAGTACAACAGCACCGAAGAGTACTCCTTCGGCCAGACAGGACAATAGCCTCGACTGCAGGAAAGATTCCATTAGGGGACAACATCCTGGATTCTGCGTGCATGGCAGACACACGTCTGACACAAAGACCATCTTTTCTGTGATTCCCGCAGCATACCAGACATATTTTTCAGTTTTTTTGATGCTCAATGCTGTCAGGCGCCGCCATCTGACACTATTAGAGCCGATCTGTCGGTCGGTCGCTTAGGCGCACAGAGGGGACAAGTACACTGTCTAATGGTGCATAAGCGCAGCTCACTCGCGCCGAAGCACCTATCTCACACTCACCGATGGTTCTATAAATAGAGGAGAGCATTCAATGCTTGGGATACACACTCTCTCACCTAACCAAAGCTCTATCAAATTGCTCTCTCTCTAAACCCTTACTGACTTAGCCATCAGAGGGTCCACTGGCGACATTTGCCAGTAGCCTAACGTGTTCTCTTTTGCAGCTTATCTCAACCCATCTACGCTGTTAGCCATTTGAGAACCATTGCAAGAAAGGCTTACCCCCCAACAATTGGCGACCCTGCTGGAGAGCCCTTTCTCGAACACTCAAACTTCTCAAACTCTCCGTTCTATCTTGAAGATGGCCTCAAAGATCCAAAACTCGAAGGGCAATCAATCTGATGACCGAACGGCCAAGGGGAAAGGGATTGCAAGGCAGGAGGATTCTGCTATCCGCACGCCCGAGCGGTCCCTTGCCGACGATGACAACCACCGCACCAACACGTGCCCTGATCTCCTGACCAAGCTCACTACCAGGCAGTATATTCGTAAGTTAGAAGGTGACTTGGGCCGGAGGGACCACCAAATCGACGCCTCATGCACGAGATGACCCTCCTAAGGGAGGCCACCAAGAAGCGAAGAACGGCACCCGCGCCAAGCCGTGCCGAGGAGGATGAACAAGAGTACCAGGTGCCTTCCCAGAGTAGAAGCAGATCTGAGTAAGACAGACCCTGTGTCTTGAACAGACTTGGAAGAAGGGAAGAGGAAGTCCCTGTCCGACAGAGGGTTAACGAGGACCGTCGCGTCAGGTGCCGAGTCTTGCCTCCCCGGTATAGGGACGAGCATTCGGCCAAAAGTCATCGGCCAACTGTCTTTGACCGCCTCGGTCCCAATGTAGTCCCAGTAGCTCAGAGACCTCGACCAGCATGAGAGCTGTCACCACTCAGGAACCAAAGGCACAGAGGCCAAGGAGACAGCCAGACACCTTACTCAGAGCAGGAAGTCACTCAGAGGAGGAGAAGGAAAGTCTTATCGGCTCGGACCTATGAGCCGCGCCGATAGGAAAGAGTCCCCTGCTCTCTGTTCTCACCAGAGATTGAAGCCACGAGACCTCTGACGGGCTTCTCTGTCCCCAAATTCAACAAGTATGATCCCAAGATGGATTCATACACTCATATTATGCACTTCAGGCAGATGATGTCCCTCTACTCGGGGGAGGATGCCTTGATGTGCAAGCTCTTTCCTTCCAACCTAGGATAGGTTGGATTGCTTTGGTTTGACCGATTGCCGGTAGGGTCCATCTCTTCGTGGAAAGACCTCTCAACGGCCTTCCTGGCTCGGTTCATCACCAGTACCAGGGTGAAAAAAGAGGTTGATTCCCTCCTCAGCCTTCGGTGAGCGAGGTCAGAATCTCTGTGCCAATACGCAGCCTGGTATTGGTACCTCTACAACGAGATCGAAGATTGCGATAAAAAAATCAAGTGACGTCGTTCAAGCTTGGCCTAGACCACTCCAGCCGAGAGTTCGTGGACTTGATATTGTTCCCTACGGCCACCATAAATGAGCTCATGCTAGAATCGAGCTCCACGCAAAACTAGAAGAGGCCAAGGAAGAGAGGAGTAGGGCCGATAAGTGCTCTGGCCACGGTTCAAACAACAATAGTGCAGTCAGAAGAAAAGAGACCAACACTGTCCAGCCAGTAGATCCACGAACGTACAAACCATACGAATTCGTAGCCCACTCCACCATCTTCAAATAACCAACATTTATGCTCCTTCGCAAAATCGAAAAGGATTCGTTTTTCAGATGTCCGAAGAAGTGATTGGGGGCCCCGAGAGGGGGAAATGACAAATTTAGATGCTCTTACCACAAGGAGAAGGGCCACCTAACGACCAACTGCCAAGCCTACAAAGATTTCCTTGAGGAGATGGTTGCTGCTAGCCACCTTCAAGAATATGTCGACGCGGAGAAAATTGATGCCGCCGTGCCAAAGGAGGACCCAAAGCCGGTCCTACACATCATTAACGCGATTCACAGAATGGTGGATCACCGACGAGAAGAGCAGCTCCGATCAGAGCTCAAATAGATAGAGGCAAAGGAAGTCCTTGTCGTGCAACCCAAGCCAAAGAAGCCAAGGCCGGACGCCAGGTACTCTATTACTTTTACAGATAGGGACTCCAATAGGGTTCAGCACCCTCACGACGATGCTCTAGTCGTCACCCTACAGATCGCCGACTGCCAAGTCCGAACGGTTCTCATTGACCTCGACAGCTCGGAAGATGTAATGTACTATTCTATGTTCAAGAAAATGGGGTACAAGGCAGAAGACTTACTACCGACCGACATAGCACTGGTAGGATTCAATGCGGCTTCTGTCTGACCGCTTGAGAAAATCCTCATTCTAGTGACTATCATCTCGGTCACTACCGAGGTGGAATTCATGGTTGTCGACGTCCCATCACCCTACAATGCTATCCTGGGCCAAACCTGGGTCCACAACATCAAGGGAGTGGCTTCTACATACCACCAGGTTATCAAATTTATCGGCAACAAAAGAGTGGAAGAGCTTAGGAGAGACCAAACGTTTGCAAAGCAGTGCTATATCGCTGTTGTCAAAGGCAAGGTCACCCCTGAGTAGGTTCACTCGGTGGAGGTTCCAGACCAGCTGGTGCTGCAGGACGTCGGTACAAGCGCCTTGGCAAAATCAATTGAGGACCTTGTCACCATCTCTTTGAGCACCAATGATCTGGAGTGCTTCTTTCTTATCGGCTCTCATATGGCCGAAGCAGACAAGGAGGCCATTGTCAACTTCCTGAAGCGCAACGTGGAAGTGTTCGCTTGGATGCCCTATGAGATGTCAGACGTGGACCCAAATTTCATCAGTCATCACCTCAACATCTGGCCGGAGTGCCAGCCTATCGTCTAGAAAGCCCGGCGATCGACAGCTGCACATGCTGATGCCGTCATAGAGGAAGTAGATCGTCTGACCGCAGCGCAGGCGATCCGAGAAGTGCACTATCCCACCTAGTTGGCCAACATGGTGGTGGTTAAAAAGAAGACCGACAAGTAGAGGGTTTGTGTAGATTACACTAACCTCAATGAAGTTTCCCCCAAAGATAGCTTTCCAGTTCTTAGAATAGATCAACTGGTCGATTCAATGACCGAACATACCAGAATGAGCTTCATGAATGCCTACTGAGGGTACCACCAAATCACGATGTTCGGCCTGGACCAGGAGAAAACGACATTCATTACTCTTAGGGGTCTGTTCTGCTACAGAGTCATGCCCTTCGGCCTCAAGAATGCTGGAGCAACCTATCAGAGGATGATCACTAAAATGTTCAACTCTCAACTCAGTGACATTATAGAAGCTTACATTGATGATATGGTGGTCAAGAGCAAGACCGAGGAGAATCATATGGCGGATCTGCAGAAGGTATTTGACATTCTGAAAAAACACAAGCTTCGACTCAATGCTTCGAAGTGTGCCTTCGGAGTCATCTCGGGGAAGTTCCTAGGCTATCTGGTCACATGTCGAGGAATCGAAGCCAACCCGTCTCAGATTTCTGCCATTCAGAAGATAGAAGACCCCAGGACCCTCAAAGAAGTTCAGAAATTCACAGGAATGACGACAGCCCTCAACCGGTTCATCAGTAGATCCTCAGACAAATACCGACCATTCTACGAAGTCCTGAAGAAGAAGAACCGACGACACTTTCTCTGGACCGACCAATATAGGGAAGCCCTCGTCCATCTCAAGGAATACCTCTCTTCGGTTCCCCTTCTTTCCAAACCAATGCAGGGGGAAGAGCTATTCCTATACCTAGCCGTAACTCCACATGCCATCAACTCAACCTTGGTTCGACAAGGAGGGATCGAGCAACTACCAGTCTATTTTTTCAAACAAATCCCTCATCAGCACAGAAACCAGGTATCTCCCTCTTCAAAAACTTGCATATGATCTGGTTATTGCCTCCAGGAAATTTGCAATGTACTTCCAAGCGCACACCATTGTGGTTCTGACTGAGTTCCCTCTTCGGTCGATCCTAAAATGAGCCGACCTATCTGGCTGGATAACCAAGTGGGCCATCGAGCTCGCAAACTTCGACATCAAGTTCCAACTAAGGACATCCATCAAAGGTCAGATCTTGGCCGAATTCATTGCCGAATTCTCTCCTCGGTCAAAGGAGTCTCAAGCCAAAGAGACGCCTGCCGACCAAGCCCAACCACAGCCATTTCTAGATCAAGATTCATGGAGGATGTTTGTCGACGGTGCTTCAAATTGCTGGGGGAATGGAGCCGGAGTTGTCCTTATATCTCCTGAGGGCGTCACTTATGAACATTCCCTCCGGATCAACTTCAATGCCTCCAACAATGAAGCTGAGTATGAAGCTCTACTAGCCGAGTTGAAGGCCGTCGAAGAGCTAGAAATTCAGAGCCTTAAAATCTGGAGTGACTTCCAGCTCATAGTCAACGGCGACTACGAGTGCCGAGATGAGCGGATGTGAAGTTATATGCAGAAGGCTAAGGAGAAACTGGGGCTGTTCAAGAGATTCCAAATCCAACAGGTCGACAAGGAGTAGAATGCCCATGCTGACGCTCTGACAGGAATAGCCTCAGCTACGGAAGTCAAGTAGCAGAGGACAGTCAGCATCCAGAGCTTGGATCAGCTGAGAATAGAGGCACCGAAGCAATCAATAGTCCTGTTTATCAGCCCAGGTCCAAGTTGGATGGACCCCATCATCTCCTTCCTCAAGGACGGCTCACTACCAGACGACAAAAGAGAAGCCCACCGAATTGTCCACAAGTCGTCTCAGTTCTGGCTATGCCCTAGATCCAAACTCTACAGACGGTCATTCTCAGGGCCGTACCTCCTCTGTGTACATCCAACACTGGTGGAAGGAGTATTGCAAGAGCTCCATACTGGCAGCTGCGGAGCCCACACCGGAGGATGGTCAATTGCTCACCGGGCCATATCACAGGGTTATTGGTGGCCGAAGATGATGGAAGACGGAGAGGAGATAGTGAAGAAGTGCGATGCCTGCCAGAGGTTCTCCCCAATTATCAGACATCATGCCGAAGAATTAAACCCCTTGACCAGTCTGTGGCCTTTTGCTTAGTGGGGCTAAGACATC
>NMUG010005117.1:0-13352 GCA_002855965.1 Monotropa hypopitys | reverse complement strand
CACCTGCGTCGGCGAGGCAAGCATCCACTCCAACGACTGTCCCAACCCCCCGGCCAAGCTCACCACGAGGCAGTATATCCGCAAGTTGGAGGGAGACTTAGGTCGGAGGGACCAGCAGATAAACGCTCTGATGCATGAGATGACCCTCCTGCGGAAGGCAACCGAGAAAAGAAAGGAGGCACCAGTGCCCAGTCGTGCCGAGGATAGTCGAGACTATCAGGAGCCTTCCCAGAGTAGAAGCAGGTCCGGGAAATCCAGGCCCTCTGCTTTGAACAGGCTAGGGGGAGGATAGAAGAAATCCCTACCCGGCAGAGGGTTAACGAGGATCGTCGCATCAGGCGCCGAGTCTCGTCTCCCCGGCACAGGGAAGAGCGTTCAGCCGAAAGTCGGCGGCCCTTGCCACCCGTCTTTGACCGCCTCGGCCCAAATGCGGCCCAGAGACCCCGCCCAGCACGAGAATAGTCACCACCCAGGCGGTAGAGGCGCTGCGGCCAGGGAGACATCTAGGCACCCCATTCAGAGCAGGAGGTGTCCCAGAGAAGGAGGAGGGAGGTCTCACCGGCTCGGACCTATGAGCCGTGCCGGCAGGATAGATTCCCCTGCACTCTATTCTCTCCAGAAATTGAAACTGCGAGGCCTCCGGCAGGCTTCTCAGCCCCCAAGTTCAACAAATACGATCCCAAAATGGATTCGTACACCCACATCGTGCACTTTCGACAGATGATGTCCCTCTATTCAGGGGAGGATGCCTTGATGTGCAAGCTGTTTCCGTCCAGCCTAGGCGAGGTTGGGTTGCTTTGGTTTGACCGATTGCCAGTAGGGTCCATCTCCTCATGGAGAGACCTCTCAACGACCTTTCTGGCTCGGTTCATCACCAGCACCAGAGTGAAGAAAGAGGTTGATTCCCTCCTCGGCCTTCGGCGAGCGAGGTTAGAATCTCTACACCAATACATAGCCCGGTATTGGGACCTCTATAACGAAATTGAAGAGTGCGATCAAAAAATCACAATGACGTCATTCAAACTCAGCCTAGACCATTCCAGCCGAGAATTCGAGGATTTGATGATGTTCCCTCCGGCCACTATGAATGAGCTCATGGCCAGAATTGAGGTCCACGCAAAATTGGAAGAGGCCAAGGAGGAGAGAAGCAAGTCCGAACAACGCTCCCGCCACGGCTCTAGCAACAATAGTTCGGTCAGGAGAAAAGAGACCAACACTGTCTAGCAAGGGGAACCTCGGACCTACAAGCCGTACGAGTATGTGGTCCACACCACTGTCTTCAAGCAGTCAACTTTCATGCTCCTTCGCAAAATCGAAAAGGAGCCGTACTTCAGATGGCCGGAAAAGCGGTTGGAGGCCCAAAGAGGCGGCAATAAAAAATTCAGATGCTCCTACCACAGGGAGAAGGGTCACCTCACCACCAACTGCCAGCCTACAAAGACTTCCTTGAGGAGTTGGTCACCGCTGGCCACTTTGGGGAATATATCGATGCAGAGAAGACAGATGTCGTGCCTAAGGAAGATCCCAAGCCGGGCCTACGAATCATCAACGTGATCCATGGGATGGTGGATCACCGAAGAGAGGAGCAACTTCGGTCAGAGCTCCAGCAGATTGAGGCAAAGGAGATCCTAGCCGTCCAGTCAATGTCAAAGAAGCCGAAGCCGGACTCCAGGTATTCCATCACTTTTTCTTCTAGAGATTCCGAGAGGGTCCAACACCCCCACGACGACGTGCTAGTCGTCACCCTACAAGTTGCCGACTGCCAGGTCCAGAGGGTCCTCATCGACCTCGGTAGCTCGGCAGATGTCATGTATTATTCCTTATTCAAGAAAATGGGGTACGAAGCAGAAGACCTTCAACCGACCGATGTGCCACTGGTGGGATTCAATGCAGCGTCTGTCTGGCTGCTCAGCAAAATCCTCATCCCAGTGACCATCGGCTTGGTCACTACCGAGGTGGAATTTGTGGTAGTTGACGTCCTATCTCCTTACAACGCTATCCTGGGCCGAATCTGGGTCCATAACATAAAGGGAGTCGCTTCTACATACCACCAGGTTATTAAATTCATCGGCAGCAGAGGCGTGGAGGAGCTTAGGGAGACCAAGCCTCAGTGAAGCAGTGCTACATCACTGCAGTCAAAGGAAAGATTACCCCTGAGCAAGTCCACTGGGTGGAGGTTCCAGATCAGCCGGTGCTGGAGGATGTCGGTTCAAGTGCCTCGGCCAAATCCATTGAGGACATTGACATCGTACCTTTGAGCGCCGATGATCCGGAGAGCTTCTTTCTTATCGGTTCTCAGATGACCGAGGCAGATAAGGCGGCCACGATCAGCTGCCTCATGCGAAATGTTGAAATATTTGCCTGGACGCCCTACGAAATGCTGGGCATGGATCTAGAGTTTATCAGCCATCACCTCAACGTCCGGCCAGAGTGCCGTCCCATTGTTCAGAAGGCTCGGTGCTCGGCTGCTGCTCATGTCGACGCCATCATAGAAAAAGTAGATCGTCTGACCGAGGTGCAGGCGATCTGAGAAGTACACTATCCCACCTGGTTGGCCAACATGGTGGTGGTCAAAAAGAAGACCGGCAAGTGGAGGGTCTGTGTTGAATACACTAACCTCAATGAAGCTTGCCCCAAGGATAGTTTTCTAGTGCCAAGGATTGATCAGCTGGTCGTCTCAATGGCTGGACATCTCAGGATGAGCTTCATGGATGCTTACCGAGGGTACCGCCAGATAGCTATATTCGGCCCAAACCAAGAGAAAACAACATTTATCACTCCCAGGGGTCTGTTTTGCTACCGGGTGATGCCCTTCGGCCTAAAGAATGTCGGAGCAACCTATCAGAGGATGATCACCAAGATGTTCAGCTCTCATCTCGGTGACACAATGGAGGCCTACATAGATGACATGGTCGTCAAAAGCAAAGCCGAGGAAGATCATTTGGAATATCTTCAGAGGGTGTTTGATATTCTGAAAAAGTACAAGCTTCGGCTCAACGCCTCCAAATGTGCCTTCAGAGTTAGCTCGGGGAAATTCCTGGGCTACCTTGTCACGCACCGAGGCATTGAGGCCGACCCATCTCAGGTCTCGGTCATCCAGAAGATCGAAGAGCCTAGAACCTTGAAAGAAGTGCAGAAGCTTGCAGGCATGGCTACAGCCCTCAACCGGTTCATCATTAGGTCCTCAGATAAATGTCGACCATTCTACGAGGTATTGAAGAAAACAGCCGAAGGCATTTTTTGTGGACTGATCAGTGCAGAGAGGCCTTCAGCAACCTCAAAGAGTACCTCTCTTCGGTTCTCCTACTTGCCAAACCAATACAGGGGAAGAGTTGTACCTATATCTCGCCGTCACACCACATGCCGTCAGTTCAACATTGGTTCGGAAAAGAGGGTCTGAGCAGCGACCGATCTACTTCTCTAGCAAGTCCCTCATCAGCGCCGAGACTAGGTACCTTCCTCTCAAAAACTTGCATATGCTTTGATTATTGCGTCCAGGAAACTGGCACCATATTTCCAGGCACATACCATTGTGGTCTTGACCGAGTTCCCTCTTCGGGCGTTGCTTAAACGCGCCGACCTATTCGCCCGACTTACTAAATGGGCATGGAACTGGAAAATTTCGACATCAAATTTCAACCCAAAACAGACATCAAAGGCCATATCCTGGCCGACTTCCATGAAGAATTCTCTCCTCGGTCAGAGGACCCTCAGGTTGACGAAATCATTGCCGACCAAACCCTGCCAGAGTCTCTGCCAAATCAGGACTCATGGAGGATGTTTGTCGACGGCGCGTCCAATTGTCGAGCGTGGTGAGTTGCCTTTGGTCGTTTGTGAGTTTCAGGATGTTTTCCCGGAAGAATTGCCTGGTTTGCCGCCTAAGCGAGAGGTGGAGTTTTCTATTGATTTATTGCCTGGTACTTCGCCTATTTCGATACCACCTTATCGGTTCGCGCCAGTCTAGTTGCGAGAGCTAAAGTCTAAGTTGCAGGAGCTCTATGAGTTGGGTTTTATTCGTCCTAGTTTGTCACCTTGGGGTGCTCCAGCGTTGTTCGCCAAAAAGAAAGACGGATCCTTGCGATTGTGTATCGACTACCGGAAGTGGAATCGGGTTACTGTGAAGAACAAATATCCGATGCCGAGGATTGATGATTTATTTGACTAGCTTCGTGGTTCCACATGTTTCTCAAAGATTGATTTGCGTTCTGGCTACCATCGGTTACTTGTTCGGGCGGAAGACATTCCGAAGACAGCGTTCCGTACTCGTTACGGCCACTACAAGTTTGTTGTCATGCCATTTGGCTTGACTAATGCTCCAGCGACGTTCATGGATCTCATGAACCGTATCTTTCGTATCCACCTTGATCGCTTCGTGGTAGTATTTGTTGATGATCTTCTTATCTATTCTACATCAGAGGAGGACCACCATGTTCATCTTCGGGTTGTGTTGGAGTTGCTGAGAGAGCACCATTTGTATGCCAAGCTTAGCAAATGTGAGTTTTGGCTTCCGGAGGTGAAGTTTCTTGGTCATGTCGTATCGCTCGGAGGTGTATCAGTTGATCCTAGCAAGGTCGATGCTGTTTCCTTGTGGCCGCGTCCACAAAGTGTGTTCGATATTCGCAGTTTCCTTGGGCTAGCTAGTTACTACCGACGTTTTATTTTGGATTTCTCACGATTAGCCGCGCCTATGACTCGTTTGACCCGTAAGGGTATTCCGTTTGCTTGGGATGATTCGTGTGAGGTAGCTTTTGAGAAGCTAAAGAGGCGTTTGACTTCAGCACCGATCCTTATTGTACCTGAGAGAGGAGTTGGTTACTCTGTCTATTGCAATGCTTCTCACGACAGTTTGGGATGCGTCTTGATGCAAGAGGGGAAAGTCGTTGCGTGTGGTTCGAGGCAATTGAAGACGCATGAGAGAAATTATCCGACGCATGATTTAGAGCTTGCTGCCATCGTTTTGGCATTGAAGATGTGGAGAAAATATCTGTACGGCGAAAAATTTGAAGTATTCTCGGATCACAAGAGCTTGAAGTTTTTGTTCACACAGAAGGAATTGAACTTGTGACATCGACAGTGGATGGAACACTTAGAGGATTACGATTTCGAGCTACACTGTCATCTGGGTAAGGCTAACGTTGTGGCCGACGCGTTGAGTCGGAAATCTTGTCATCTTGCTAGTTTAGCCGTGCATGGTTGGAAGTCCATGGAGGACTTGGGCCCGTTCGTATTGCATGCCGAAGAAGTTGGAGAACAAGCCACATTGTGCAATTTATCTATTCATTCAGAACTATCACGTTGGGTTATTGAGGCACAGGTTGATGATTCAGAGGCTTCGGATTTTTGAGCAAAGTTTCTTAGTGGGGATACGCGTCAGGGATGGATGATCCATGCCGATACTAGTTTGCGTTTTTGTGGCTTGTTGTTTGTTCCTTTGTCTTTCCGTGGAGGTATTCTATATGAGTTTCATCATTCGCCATTAGCTGTTCATCCAGGAAGTACGAAGATGTATCACGATCTTAGGCGTCAGTTTTGGTGGCCGGGAATGAAGAAGGACGTAGCCGTATTCGTCTCCAAATGCCTTACTTGCCAGCAAGTGAAGGCCAAGCATCAGCGCCCTGCCGGTTTTCTCCAGCCATTACCTATTGCCGAGTGGAAATGGGAGCACGTGATGATGGATTTTGCTTCGAGTTTTCCTAGATCGCTGGGTGGTCAGGATGCTATTTGGATTATTGTTGACCGTTTGACGAAGACCGCTCATTTCCTACCAATTCGGGTTACTCAGTCTATCGATTCTTTGAGCCGGTTGTATGTTCGGGAGATCATTCGACTTCATGGAGTTCCGTCTTCTATCGTATCCGACAGAGATTCTCGATTCACTTCACGCTTTTAGCGCAGTTTGCAGGCTTCTCTTGGTTGGAAGCTTATGTTCAGTAGCGCTTTTCATCCTCAGACCGACGGCCAGTCAGAGCGCACCATACAGATTTTGGAGGATATGCTACGAGCTTGCGTGTTAGACTTTCATGGGAGTTGGGCAGACCATTTGCCGTTGATCGAGTTTGCTTACAACAACAGTTATCATTCGAGTATTGGTATGGCACCTTTCGAGGCTTTGTACGGTAGGCCGTGTAGATCCCCCGTTTGTTGGTTAGACGTTGGTGAGTCCGCTATTATTAGGCCGAAGATGACGCAGCAGATCACCGAGCAGATCAAATTGATACGCCAGAGATTGCTTACAACATAGAGTCGCTACAAAAGTTATGTCGATAGACGTCGTACTCCTTTATCGTTCGCGGTTGGTGACCATGTGTTTCTTAAAGTTTCGCCTCGTCGTGGCATTTCGCATTTTGGGAAGAAGGGAAAGTTGACGCCGCATTTCATTGGACCATTAGACATCATCGAGAAGATTGGGGAAGTCGCATACCGACTTGCTTTGCCGTCTAATATTTCAAATGTTCACGATGTTTTCCATATTTCTATGTTGCGTAAGTATGAGCCCGATCCGTCACACGTTATAGATTGGTCGAATGTGGAGTTGGAGGCCGACATGTCCTACGGAGAAAGACCTATACGCATTCTTGATTCACGGGAACAAGTGCTATGTGGGAAGACAGTTCCCTTGTTGAAAGTGTTGTGGAGCAATCATGGTTCGAAAGAGGCGACGTGGGAGCGAGAAGACGAGATTCGTAGCAAGTATCCGGAGTTGTTTTGATCTATATTTGTTCGAGTCGAACTTGTGTCATCTTTTGTACTCTTACCTTAGGAAATTTCGGGGACGAAATTGTTTTAAGGTGGTTGAGATGTAACGACCCGTATTTTATAAAGTATTTTCCGGAATTTAATCCGTATCGTAAATTAAAGTTGGAATCTAGAATTATTTTATCTTAAAATCTTATCGCGATTTTAAGGTGGTTGACCCTATAATATGATAGAGAATTCAATTACGAATCAAACGAAACTTGAATCGCCTCAATCGAAGGTTAGACGAAAAAGTTATCGACGTTTCAAGTTTTCTTTTAAATTTTCTTAAGGACGACTGGTACACGAAATCGTGGTCGAACGGTCGGGATAGTTCAGTGGGCATTGCATAAGGCATCGACCGGTACATGATACCCACATCGACCGGTTGCCGTATGTCAGAGAGGCATTCTAAATAGCCTCGACCGGTCTGGCCAAATTCGTCGACCGGTCGTGAAGGCCAAATTTCGTGTTATTGGTTTTTCATTAAGGGTATTTTGGGTGTTTCGCATGGGGGTTGTATATATACAACCCTATGCACGATTTTTGTATCATATTCTCCATTTTTCAGAACCCTAGTCACCTTCTACTCTCTCTCTCTCTCTACCTCCATTCCATATCCCTCTCACTTCTCTCTAGTTTACAAGGGCTATCCGAGGCACCGGTGAAGAAACGCTAAGGAGGAACGTCGTTCCTTGCGTCGAGAGCTATCCGGGAAGCACCATACTTCGTCCACCCTTCAAGTTTCGGATTTTTAGAAGTTTTTGGGAAGCTCCTTAAGGTAGGACTTATCTATTTTCTAGCTTATTCTTGATTGTGCTTCTCCCTAATCCCTTGTGAAGTCTTTGAATTTCATCAATTTCATGCCTAGAACAACATTTGGAAAATTAGTCTAGGGTTTGGTTTTGAATCATGAAATTGTTTGAGGGTTTATGTATCTTATGTATTTAATTACATTTCTTGGGACTCAATTTCATGTGTAAGTATTTTGGGTGAAAACCCCCAATTTTGAGAAAAAACCCTAACTTTCATAAATTAAGGCTTTTGGTAAATTGATTGTCCCATGATAGAATTGAGTATGTATTCATGCAATTGGACATAATTCATGTAGAATTGACGTATTGGGTACATTAGTTGTGTGTGGAAAATCATGGAATTGCATGTTGGAGTAATTGTTGTATCGTCAAGCCTTGCATGGGATTAATTGAAATCAATGATATAGTCATTCATGCAAATTGGGCATCCTTGGTGTGTATTGATGCATGTGGTGTGTGATTCATGAGTGTTAGTCATGGGTTATGTGGGGTCCATTGTCACATTGTAAATTGTGAATATAAAGGAATGTAAATGATGACCCGTGAACTGAACCATGCCTCAACCCATTTGCGTGACTTTCGGAATGGCGTTTCAACCCATTCGCGTGACTTTCGGAATGGTAGTTGAACACCTTCGCGTGATTTTCGGAAGGTTGTTTGTGTTGGTTACTATGATAGGGAGTTTATGAGATAAGGCATTCGCGTGATTTTCGGAATGTCGGATGGTCGCTCCATCCGCGATATTGTGCACAATGGGGGTAGCGTAGCCTCCCAATGCTCTTAGGGAATGATGGATAGGAATGGATAGTGTGTCGGCCAACACCTATACCAATTCCACCCTATCAAGTTATACAACAATATTCGTAAAAATGTGGAATAACTAGGATAACTTGGAATGGACTTGTCATGGGATTCCAAGGGGTATCCTTTGTATGAAATCAAGAAGAAGAAAATGTTGAACTCATGCCTGAATCTTGGGAAGAAATAGTAATTCATATGCATGTTCTTTAAGCACTTGTCCTAGTGGCTTTTGTTAGTGTATCTTGTATATGGCCGTTTGGTGGAGTCACATAGTAGTAATGGATCATTGCATTTGTTATGTCTTGTACATATGCGTGTGTTGCATACCCGACATTCACACACTCGTTCACACTGGTCTTGAGCATGCTAGACAATAGATATTTCCTACTTTGGTGTGATACGCCCTTATTTTTTTCCACAGGTTTTGATCCCTCCCTTGGAGGCTTGGATGCGTAGAGCATTGGAAAAGATTTTGGAATGAAGCCCCTTTCTTTATTTTGTATTAATTGAGGCTCATGGAGCTTGTAATAGAGTAGGGAAGATTGAAATGTTTTAAACTGGTACTTCATTTCTCTCCCTAACTCTATGGTTTGGTTGGTACTTTGATTTTAAATTCATGCCTGGATTTCATATTGTGAGTGATTGGGAATGAATGGTGTTTAGATGTTTATAAATGAAGTGATGATCCATTGTTGCTCACTATTTTAAATGTTCTCAAAAATAAATGGTTTGAAAATCCGGGGCGTGACAACTTTTACATGTCCATTTGGCACTTTTCCCTACCGGCGAATGCCATTTGGTTTATGCAACGCTCCTGGTACCTTCCAACGATGTATGATGGGCATCTTTAGTGATATGGTTGAGAAGGTCGTCGAGATTTTCATGGATGACTTCTCGGTATTTGGGAATACCTTCGATGATTGCTTGAGTCATCTTGAGCAAGTCTTGGTGAGATGTGAGAGTAAAAAGTTGATCCTTAATTGGGAAAAGTGCCATTTCATAGTCACCTCTGGAATCGTTTTGGGACACATTGTGTCAGAAAAGGGAATTGAAGTAGACAAGGCTAAAATTAATCTCATTTCTAGTCTACCAATTCCCAAATGTGTGAAGGATATACGTTCATTCTTCGGTCACGCCGGATTTTATAAAAGATTTATCAAAGGTTTTAGTGCAATATCTAAACCTTTGTGTAATCTTTTGGCTAAGGATGTTCCTTTTGTTTGGGATTCTCATTGTGAAGAAGCATTCTCTACTCTTAAGAGTATGCTTACTTCCCCACCTATCATGCAATCCCCCGATTGGAACCTTTCATTTGAGCTTATGTGTGATGCGAGCGATTTCGCGATTGGGGCTATTTTGGAGCAAAGACACAACAAACATCCTTGTGTCATTTATTACGCGAGCAAGACCTTGAATGAGGCCCAAATGAACTATACCACCACTGAAAAGGAATTACTCGCTATTGTCTTTGCCCTAGATAAGTTTAGATCCTATCTCATTGGGTCACCGATAGTCATTTTCACAGACCATGCGGCATTGAAATACTTGTTTACGAAACAAGATGCCAAACCTAGACTAATTCGGTGGATTCTCCTACTCCAAGAGTTTGACATCACCATTAAGGACAAGAAAGGAGTGGAGAATGTGGTGGCCGATCATCTCTCACGATTGACTTTTAATGAATCGGAAACCACCCCAATCATTGACTCTTTTCCCGATGAACAACTCTATGCGATGGCTACTCTTTCTTGGTATGCCGACATCGCTAACTACTTGGTTACGGGGCAAGTTCCTAACACTTGGACATCACAAGAAAATAAGGAAATTTTTGAGAGAAGTGAGGAATTTTTATATGATGATCCATTTTTATTCAAGTATTGCTCGGACCAATTGGTTAGGATATGTGTGTCCCATGAAAAGATCCCAAATATCTTGTCATTTTGCCACGATGGAGCATGTGGAGGCCACTTTTCAGCAAAGAAAACCACTGCAAAGATTTTGCAAAGCGGATTCTATTGGCCCACATTGTTCAAGGATGCATATCAAGTGTCCAAGCATTGTGAGAATTGTCGAAATTTGGGGGAGTAACAAGAAAAAATATGATACCATTGAATCCTATCCTTGTGATAGAAATCTTTGATTGTTGGGCCATGGACTTCATGGGTCCCTTTTCCCCATCTTTTGGCAATCTTTACATTCTCTTGGCTGTTGATTATGTTTCCAAATGGGTGGAGGCGATCCCCACATGCACAAATAATTATAGAGTGGTGCTCAAGTTTTTGAAGGAGCACATTCTATCTCGTTTTGGGATGCCCCGTGCCATTATAAGTGACCAAGGAACGCATTTTTGTAATCGACCGGTTGGCGCTCTTATGGCCAAGTACGGCATCACGCACAAGATCTCCACGGCTTACCATCCCCAAACAAATAGGCAAGTCGAGCTGTCCAATAGGGAGATAAAACATATTTTGGAGAAAACGGTGAACCCCAACCGCAAGGATTGGTCTAACCGTCTATCCGATGAACTTTGGGCATACCGGACAGCTTACAAAACTGTCCTTGGTATGTCTCCCCATAGGTTGGTCTTCGGTAAAGCATGTCATTTACCCGTGGAGATGGAGCATCGTGCGTATTGGGCCTTAAAGAACATAAACTTCAATTTGCCCGCCGCTGGATCGAATCGAAAATTGGACTTGAATGAACTTGAAGAAATGAGGAGGGGGCATCAACATACAACAGGTTTATTGCAACCATTACTAGTGCCGGAATGGAAATGGGAGCATGTCACAATGAACTTTGTATCGGGTTTGCCTCGTTCACAGGACGGTAAGGATGACATATGAGTTGTTGTGGATCGTTTTACCAAGTCTGTTCCTTTCTTTCCTATCCAGACTTCTCAATCTATTGATTCTTTTGAGTTGTATATATATCTAAGAGATTATTCACTTGCATGGGAAACCTTCTTTTATTGTATATGGTCGTGATTCTCGTTTCACCTCCTGTTTTTTGAGAAGTTTGCAGAAGGCATTTGGTACTGAACTTCACTTTAGTACGTCTTTCCACCCACAGACGGACGAACAATCCGAGCGTACTATCCAAGTTCTATAGGATATGTTATGGGCTTGTGTCTTGGATTATCTTGGTAGTTTGTGGTATCATCTTCCGTTGGTGGAGTTTTCTTATAATAACAACTATCACTCTAGTATTGGCATGGCACCTTTCGAAGCCTTGTATGGTCGAATGTGCCAATCCCCGGTTTGTTGGATCAAGGTTTGGGATTCTGTTGTCATGGGTCCAGAAGTTGTCCAATAAATCAACGAGCAAGTGAAGAAAATTCGCCAACAATTATTGACAGTACAAAGTCGTCACAAGAGTTATGTAGACAATCGACGTCGTCCCTTGTCTTTTGAGGTTGGTGATCATGTTTTTCTGAAGGTATTGCCTTCTCGTGGTACGTCTCGTTTTGGAAAGAAAGTAAAGATAGCTCCTCGCTATATCAGTCCATTTGATATCATCGAAAGAGTTGGGGAAGTTTCCTATCATTTAGCCTTACCATATACCCTTGCCGATATTTATGATGTCTTTTATATTTCTATGTCACGGGATTATGAACCCGATCCCTCTCATGTATTGGACTGGTCTACCATTACCTTGGAAGCCGATGTGTCGTACGAGGAACAACCTGTGCAAATTTTGGACACTCGAGAGAAATTATTGTGGGGAAAGACTATTTCTTTGGTAAAGGTTCTTTAGAAAAATCAGAATTGGGAAGAGGCTACTTGGGAGCGACAGGATGATATGTTGAAGAAATATCATGAACTCTTTGCTTGAGGTAATCATCTATTCTTATGTCATATTTTCGATTTGGAAAATTTCGATAACAAATTTTTTGTAAGGAGGGTAATTTGTCACACTACAGAAATTTTAATTAATTTCCATATATTTCCTTTTGATTTTTCTATTATGTTTAATGGAATTCATTTAGAGTAAAATAAAAAATTTGGTGCTTAAGGTCTTCCCGAGACCCATATTTTATGATTTAAAATGTTTAGAAGGTTCAGAAATAGATTCAGAAATGTTTGTCAATGTTCGAGTGGTTGTCACATCGTTCGGCAATCACATAATTCATTCAAGCAAACTTTATTTTATTCTTCATTTAAAACCATATATCGAAATGTGGGAGCCCTTTCTTTTTGTTCCATTTCGATATAGCAAAGCCTCTGGTGGCCCTTTTGCATTTGTTGCATTTCGATATAGGGTTACCCGACATTTCGATCTCTTAAGCCTCATTTCGATATACACATTCGTGCATATCGATATGCTTACTCTTACTGTTTTATTTTTTTCCTTCTCTATTTCGATATACCTTGGAGGTATATCGAAATGTGATACCCTACTAGTTTATTCTTCCCTTGTGTATTTCGATATACCCTAGAGGTATATCGAAATAGGAACCCCTACTGTTTTCTTCTTTCCCTTGTGTATTTCGATATACCCTGGGGGTATATCAAAATGAGACCCCCTTCTGGTTTATTTTGTCCCGTATGTATTTCGATATACCACAGGAGGGTATATCGAAATGGGATATTTTCTGGGCTATTTCTGAGCTTGTGATATCGATAAAATCTCATGTATATCGATATGCCCTTCAGTAAGGGCAATTCGAGAAAAGATTTTTGGGAGCATATATATACTCCCCCTTCCCAATCTACATGACATATACACTTAAAAAACTCAAACCCTAGTCACACCTTCTCTCTCTCTCTCCTCCAGTCGATTCTCTCACCCTCTCCCACTTCTCTCCCTCACATCTCTCTCCTTGGTGATTTTTTGATCTTGTGACCTTCACAAAGGACCTCTACAAGGGTCCCCTCTACGCATTGGTGGTCTCAAATCCATGGTTGGTGAAGAACTCTCATCTAGAGTTGGTTTAATCACTTCATAAGGTAGAGTTTTGTAACCCTACGCATATATATACCTTAATTCTTCTCCCTCTCTGTC
>NMUG010005116.1:0-13353 GCA_002855965.1 Monotropa hypopitys | reverse complement strand
GTTTGTATGGCTCTGTCGGTAACCAAACCTCGACATAGCTTTTAAAAATCTTTCAAACCATGTTCTAGGTGACTGCTTTAACCAATAAAAAGCCTTTTTCAATGTACTCACTTTTCCCTTAATCTGAGATGAAAAAAAGTCCGATGGAATAGCCATCTACACCTCTTCCTCTAACTCACTATGGACAAATGCATTCTTCACATCAAACTGATGAAGAGGCCAATTCAAATTGGCAGCACAAGAGAGTGAAACTCGCACAGAGTTCATCTTTGCTACGGGGGCAAATGTCTCCTCGTAGTCAATACCATAGATTTGAGTAAAACCCTTAGCAACAAGTCTTGCCTTGTACCTCTCAACAGACCCACCAACTCTTTGTTTTACCGTATACACCCACTTGCAACCCACTGCTTTCTTTCCATTTGGAAGAGTCACTAGTTCCCAAGTGCCATTCTTTTTCAAGGATGTCATCTTTTCTACCATAGCTTTTTTCCACTTAGGTATTATCATAGCTTCCTTCCATCCCTGTGGGATATGAATGGAAGAGAGAGAAGACACAAAGGCACAATAGGGGGAGGATAACCGGTGATAAGAAACAAACTATGATATAGGATGTTGGGTGCAACATCTAACGCCTTTGCTAAGAGCAATAGGAGCATCATCAGAAACTGGAGTTGGTAATGGAGATGGAGTTGGTGATGGAGCTTGGCAAGTTGGTAATGGAGCTGGAGTTGGTGATGGAGATTGGCAAGTTGGCTCAACATATGTAGTCTTTTCACGCCGAGAATATGTCCTCAAATCTGATCTATCCAACCGTCCACCAATTTCATGATCAGCTATTGTTCCAGATGTTCCTGTCTCCCCCTCACAATGACAAGGAAATATGTCAATGACTCCAAAATATGATATATCAACCTCTTCCTATCTCATCTCTTCTTGAGAAATGAAGAGATGAGATATATAAGGATTTAGTTTCCCAAAAAACTGGCATCCATAGAGACATAATGTTTGCGGGGGTGTGAGTCATAACATTTATAGCCTTTTTGAGTAGGGGTATATCCAAGGAAGATACACTTACGGGTTTTAGGACCTAACTTCCCATGAGTAGATTTAGAAGTATGGACAAAACATACACAACCAAACATTTTAGGAGGAAGAGAAGAGACTCGAGGGCTACCAGGTAAAATTTTACAGGAGGTTGAAACTGAAGAACACTCTGAGGGCATACGATTGATAAGAAAAGCTGCAGTAAGAACATCCTCCAAAAATGTTTAGTGACGTTCATAGTGAGCAAGAGTGAGTGAGCAACCTCAGCAAGATGACGATGCTTGCATTCCGCAACTCCATTCTGTATGGAATGCCAACACAAGTAGTCTGAAAAAGGATGTCAGATTGATTAAGATAAGATTGAAAGGTCTCATCTATATATTCTGTCCCATTATTACTACGAAGAACCTTTTAGTGTCAAATTGAGTGCCAGCCATTTGATGAAACTCTTTAAAGCAAGAAAAGTCTTCATGTTTAGACCGAAGTAGTTACACCCAAGTAACACGAGAATAACAATCAATAAAAGTGACAAAGTATCGATATCCAGAAAGAGATACAATAGGGGAAGGACCCCAAACATCCGAATGGATAACTGTAAATGGAGAATCACTCCGTTGATTAACAATAGCATAGAATGAGTGTTTATGTTTGGCAAGTTCACAAGCTTCACAAAAGAACTGTCGCTTGAGGACATTCTTAATTAAGTTGGGAAATAATTTTTCTAAAATACCAATGGAAGAATGACCCAAACGTCAGTGCTATTGGTGTAACATAGAAAGAGGGGACCTTGAATCTACTTTAAAGGCCTGTCAACATGACAAGGGTGAACTAGATGGACGAGGCACAAAGCTAAAAAATAGAGGCCTTAATGGGCTGAACCACTAACCAATTTTCCTTTTCGTGTCCAGTTCCTGAAAGGTGCAATGCGTAGAAAAAAAGGTCACTGAACAATTTAGTGAACGAGTAGTACTACTATCAGAGAGAATGTTAGAAGAAAAATTGAGAATATAAAGAACAGAAGACAGAGAAATAGTGGCAGAATAATATATAGAACCTTTCACTAAAATAGCTGAGAGAGACCCATCAGCTATTCTGACCTTATCTCTACGACAACATGTAAATAGGAGTCAAATAGGGATGAGCAACTTGTCATGTGATCGGTAGCACTAGAGTCAATTATCCAAGAAAGGGAAGATGAAGTAGTATGCATTAGAAGTTATAACTGTAGGAGTAAAATGAGCCGAGGTAGTTGAGGTAGAAGCTGGTAGACAGAATATTGAGTTTAGCCATGAGGCGCCTAAGGGTTTGCAATTCTTTCGGAGACAAAGGGCCAACAAGGGAAGCATTAGTCATGGAAGTTTCCATACTAAGGATCACCCAACCGCCAATAACAAATCCAAAGCTGAACACGCAAACAATACAACACAAAATTCAAGAACCCAATAAATTTAGGTGCAATACTCCAAACTGCTAAGAGGTGCTTCAAAACCACCCAAACGAATATAATTACTCCCAAGCAGTATAATTTCCGCAACCACCAGTAATACTGGGGTGGAGGTTTTTGAATAGTCCCACATTTTCTATAAAAATTCGGGTGGTCATACCATCCTTGATAGTAAGGTTTGTGGAATAGAGGATTAGAAGCCTCCCAAGCAAGCTATTCTACGACTTCCCAAGAGTTTGAATATTCATTCAAGGGATAGTCACCGAAAACCATGGATTTTCAATATTTTTTGGTTTTTGGATAAGCAAAAACAAAATGACAGAAAATAAAGTGGATATATATGGCGGGGCAAAACAAAACTTCTAAACTAGCAAAGGATTGGTTAACACTTAATTTCCCAGCAACCGTGCCAAAATGATGGTCGCTTCCCGAAGCGTTATCACTCGACGGGGCAACAAACACATTAGAAATTTATAAGACAATGAAATAACACTTAGCATTAGCTAGTGATAAGTTCAGAGTTTGTCCACAAGAAATTGAGGAGAATCAAAAGGTTTGCATTGTAGAGGGTTTGTTTCACAAGTGAGGTGGAAGGACGCTACACTTGAATTGGTTTTATATTAGAAAGGAGAATTAAAGCATAAGACAATAATAAAATTAACTAAATTAAATTAAGCAGAATGGTCTAGAGATTTCTAACACCCAACCTAGGTTATGCTAGACTTCTCGATGATAACACAATTGAGAATTACGGCCTAGGACCTCACTCGAAAGATTTGGGATTCAAGCACAAGTCATGGGCCAAGAAATGGTGTGAGAGCTAGGATACGGTCTTTTAGTCATTTCATCAAACACCTACCCTTGAATTGGTTTTATATTAGAAAGGAGAATTAAAGCATAAGACAATAATAAAATTAACTAAATTAAACTAAGCGGAATGGTCTAGAGATTTCTAACACGCAACCTATGTTATGCCAGACTTCTCGATGATAACACAATTGAGAATTACGGCCTAGGACCTCACTCGAAAGATTTGGGATTCAAGCACAAGTCATGGGTCAAGAAATGGTGTGACAGCTAGGATACAGTTCTTTTGGGCATTTTATCAAATACCTAGGATGACATAGCTACAAGTATGGGATGTGCCAATATTCTTGTCGTCAACTCATCAAGGAGGTTAACAATTCTCGACTTAGACCTAAATTGGACGAATCACATACTCCAAACTCTGACACAACCTCAAGACCTCAATTATCGCTAAGGATTAGTGATTTTTAGGGAAATTAGCTCATTGGGCATTTTGTCGAACACCTAGCGGGACATCGCACAAATTATTGCATATACCAAATTAATTGATATACCCAATCAAGGTGATTAACACCACTAAGCTAAGATCCTAATTTATGAACTAAGACATTCATAACCACCTCATTAAGCTCATATATGGAGAAACCCAACAACCAACCAGGTCTTGGGATATTAATCATCTCATGATCAAACCAAGGAGGTTAACCCTTTATTAATTCTAAAATAAGTAAGGAAATGCCAAGAACACTGTGGTAGCCGGACCTCAGCTCTAAGGGATCGGATCCGGCACTATGGGCCGGACCCTGCTCCGGACGTCCGCGTTCAATAGTGTCGCTGGTCCCACGGCCCTTCGCTAGACCCCAATACTATCCGACAAACCCCTTTGGCAAAGCGCTCCGGCAATATGGATAGGCCAAACGAAAGTTGACTCCTCCGGCTACTACACCGGTCGGTAGAGCGTCGTTCACCAGTCCTGTGACGAAACATGACTCCCGGCCGACCAACTTATAGCGGAAGGAGCATCCCTACGGCCTAACCTCCGGCACTGAGCACCACGCCCGCCTTCTTTTCGGATCCCCCACTCGTACGGTTAACTCGACCCACTGACTGCATCGGCCCACATTGGCCCGTCACGTGCACCACTCGGGCCTAATACTGCACGGGGGAGCCCATAACGTGCGGCCCACGCACCAGTTTAAACCCTCAAGAGCACCACTCCCTATAAATACCCCCCGAGGGTACTGTTCATGGGGATCTGCTCTCCGACAACCAAACGTCCGGCCTCACTTTACTTTTTGTCTTCTTCCTCAAAAAGAGACTAACTTAAGCTTCGGAGACCTCGTCGGTCACAACCAGTCGGTGGGCACTAACCCTTGTTTTATAGGAGCCCAGCAGGTGAATCCCTCTTTGATCTTTGCATGGACCCGCACAGACCGTCGGCCTCAACAACGGCTGCCCCGTTCCGGCCTACTGCCGCCGACCAGCGTCCGGAGACCCAACTGACAGGAAGGCAATACTTGAGAAACGAGCCACCACAATTGGCGACTTCGCTGGGGATAAGGCTCTCCAAACCGTTGGTGGTAACCCTAACTTCTCTTAGCTTTCCTAACCTATGGGAACCGAATTCCCGAGCTTGACTGTCAACACGGATTTCTCCATGCTACCTCCACCGCCCCCTCCGGCGGACGTTTCCCACCAGTCCGTGAGAATTCTTGATCCTGCTACTGGCCTCACTTTGGCCGGACCCAGCTCTGACGTGACAGTCGTCATGGATTGAATGATGAGAGAGAAGAATGCAGAGATTGTCCTCTTGAAGGAGCATGTTGCCAAGCTTACCCATCCGGTCCCACGAGCGACATCCGCAACATTAAAGTCTGGGGAGAGAAGCCGCCACAGACCAGGGAAGGAGAAGGTTGGGGCTGACCCCCCTCGTCAGTCGGAGAGGGAGCATCTGGGAGACTTTGACCTACAGGGGATTGGTGAGACCACTCCGAGTGCCCGAACCTTGACAGCGTCGGACGGGACGCTATATGTATATGAGCACGGAATCTTTGTTCTCGTCAGAGCGAAAAAACATGACTGAACCCCTCAGAGTTCGGAAAGAGATCACCAGCGCAGGCACAGGCGTCACGCTTCCTCCTCACCTCGCAGAGACGACCGAGCTGAGCACTGTCGGCATAGAAGGAGCCGGACCCCGGAGGCTGCTCCAACAAATGCCCACGAGGATGCGGATCCAAGACTTGGGCAACTCAGCGCCACCCCCTATTCACGAACCATCGGCAAGACAGTTAGGTCAGTCGGCCAATCGCCGGACCTCAATTAGCAACGGAGCCGCCCTATATATACGGACTCCTAAATATGTACTCTCCCGGTGCTTTATTAAAAGATCTGTTTGTGCCGGATGGTAGCCGGACCTCCATTATCGACGGAGCCATATCCTTGTAAATGACCTCCTGTCTATGTCCCTCCGAAGCTCCATCGAAGGGCTCATCAGCCGGACTACAATTATCAGTAGATTCCTCTCTTTATATGAGGGTCCCATAATGTATCTCTTCGGATCTATTTCTAAGTTATTATCTGACATGCCCTCTGACAAAAAGAGGTAACATTGCAATAAAAGTTTTCACATCTATGTTACATTACAATAACTATACAGGAGGAAACACAAGGGAAGCAGAAAAATCACGCTACGAGTGCTCCGGAGGAGGAATCTCCAGCACAAACTGAAATAAGAAAATCTTACACATAACACATAAAATAAATTACATAAATAGAGAGAGGAGAGAGATATAACATTCATTAAGGGTAGATCTTCCCAAAACCCATAGAAAATCTTCAAATGAAGAGAGAAGAAGCGGATACAAATGGGAGGTAGAGAGAGAAGCTCTCACCCCCTTCTACCCCTAAAACATATATAATTCTGACTTCTAATTATTCCTAATAATGTTTTTATAATGATATATATACTCCCCTAGCTTAAAAAGACCAAAAATCCCTTAATGACTTCATTTCCCTCAGCCAAAGGGGTTGTGCGTTGGTGCAAAGTTCTACTCAACCGATGTACGGAGCCTCTAAAATTTACCCGGAAGGTCACCTCAAACGGTGCATCTTTGAGAGATAAACCTACATTTGTCAGACTGAGCCACCTCCATTCCAAGAAAGTATTTCATAGACCCCAAATCTTTGATCTCAAATTCTTGAGCAAGAAGAGTCTTGAGATTTTGTATCTCATCCAAATCATCACCTGCCATAATTATGTCATCCACATAAACTATAAGAATATAAGTCTTACCATTAGTCCTCTTGATAAACATAGTATAATCAATATGACTCTACTTATACCTAAATCTCAATATGGCTTTGAGAAATCTATCAAACCATGCTCTAAGAGATTGCTTCAATCCATAAAGAACTTTTCTCAATATACACACCTTTCCTTCTGTTACAAAAGAGAAAAACATGGTGGTAGGCAATCCAAAATAGTAGCACAAGAGAGTAAGGTTTGAATAGAATTCATCTTGTCCACAGGAGCAAAGGTCTCCTCATAATTAATGCCATATATTTGAGTGAACCCCTTAGCAACAAGTCTTGTTTTGTATCTCTCAACAGTTCCATCAGTCTTGTATTTACAATGAACACCCATTTGCAACCCATTGACTGCCATCTCCTCTGTCATAGCCCCTTTCCACTTGTCACGCCCCGGATTTTCAAACCTTTTTTTGAAATAGAATAAAAGAGTGATTAATTACAAAACTACATTTATCAAACCACATCACAAGGGGCCGTGAATATTACAACCACTCCTTTACAAATCTTTTACAATTTGAACTTGCTTGAAATAAAAGTACAACAATCGCTTTATATAAAACTTGCTTGCATAAAAAGACATTACAACTCTTTAAATAAAAGAGGATGCCCGTAAGCTACGAGGGGGAAAGAAGGGGGAAAGTTGAAGTACTGAAATGAAGCCAATATGAAATGCTCCTCACACTGCAAGGAAACTGAAGCGAGCCAAGCCAACTCCTACTATTAGCTATCCAACCAAGCAAACCTGCAGAAAACTGTAAAAAGAAGGCTGAGTCATAAAGACATAGCAAATATGCACCTATCAAGTGCAAATGCAGTTATGGTGACATGTGCAAGTGGTGTGAATCCCTACAATGCGATCCCAAGCATGCCATTACTTCCACATTCTCAAACACCACTACCAAGTCACTATCCCAAGTCAAGACCCACAATTTTAGACAAGTATCAATGACGAGCTAATTCCACGACTTAGCTTATTTCCACCCAATTCACCAAACCACATTTGATAACACGTATCTCTTCCTATCCTCTCTCTATATATATCTATATAGGTACACGTTGGTGAATTGATTTATCTTTCTTTATTAGTTTGTTCGACTCCTGGCTTAACATCACTTTGAAACCAAGTCACACGAGTATCGGCTGCCTCACTAGATAAGGACCGGCTTACCCCAAACGCGGACTATCATTTGAAAAGAGTCACATGAGTATCGAACCGTCCCACGAGAAAGGATCGGCCTACCCCAAACATGGACCATCACTTTGAAAACCAATTTGGAAAACCATTAAGCCCGGGATCGATTTACAGTCTCCTTGACAAGTTCAAGGGTCGACTTGCTCACGAAGTGCCACGAGGAATGCACTAACACCCGAGGTGCCACGAGGAATGCACCGACTCACGAAGTGCCACGAGGGATGCACTGTCACACGAGGTGCCACGAGGAATGCACAGAAGTACGAGGTGTCACGAGGAATACACCAACTCACAAAGTGCCACGAGGGATGCACAATTTACAAACATTCGAAGACCACATCGTTTGGTCACAAAGTCATCGAGTCCATGAACTTCTTGTTAATTTTAGTTGGTTGTTTAATATAGGTGAATTGAGTATGTTTTCAAGTACGAGTCGAAAGAGACGAATTCTCCATCAAGGGCAACGAGTTTGCCTACGAGGGACGAGTTCCCAAATCGATGGTGACGAATTCACCCAATCATTTCTACCACTAACCCAATTTTCTTCACCACGACATATCACCAAACACCTATAGTGCACAAGTGCACACAAGGGTTCTAGTCATCAAGGACACCTAATTGATCACCCAATTTCTCATTTCCAAGCTCAAGGCCACATACAAGGGCCTAGGTAAGATCTAACCATCTTACCAAACCATGAGTCTAACTCATCATCCAAGAATCAAGGGCCACATACAAGGGACGAAGTAATATCTCCCAATCTATCCGAGGCCACACACAAGGGCCTAACCATGATTCGACAATCCTAAGAAACCACGAACCATACACGTAAGCCTCTCGGGCATTCTATCAAACACCTAGCGGGCACAAGATCACCGCTCAATTCCACTAATTTAGACCCCTAGGACAAAACCCCCAATTCACATCAAACTCCACAATTTCCCAATTAAAGTCCTAGACACCAATTCATTATCACATATCCTCAAGTCACCATGACTACTCCAATCCAATGCAAGGATGAGTCCAATTTCAATTTGTCAAACATGTCAAATTTCACAATTTCCAAAAACGTAGTTTTTAATTAAAACCTTTGATTTAAATCTTGTAAATCAAATTGATGGCCTAACATAACCACAAAAACACAAGATAGAGGCATATTTATCTCAAGCTCCAACAATGGCGGAAACCCTAGCCGCGAAAATATCGGCACCGACGAACCTATGTACAAACATGGAAATGCCATGTCAAGGGGAATCAAGGTCTCCAAAAGAACCATTTAGAGAAACCCAATACAAGAATGACTTACCCGAGAATCTTGGAGAATGACTTCGCCACCTACGTTGCCGGAAGGCCCTCGACGAAGTGATCGACGTTAAACCTTGCAAGGACTCTGGGAGATGCCCGGAAGACCCTCAAAAATAAGAAAGAGAAAGGGGAGGAGCTCCCATGGAGGTAGAGAGAGAAAGAGTTAGGGCAAAATGGGGGAAGAAGATGACCAAATCGTGCAAACTATGGTATATATAGCCCCCTCACTTGAAATGACTGAAAAGCCTTTCATTAAAAAAAAACTACGGTCGACGTTTTTTGCTTGACCGGTCGAGGCCTATACGAGAACCTTTCTGCCGCGACCGGTCGACGGAGTACACGTGTACCGGTCGACACGCTTTAAAAGAAAAAAGGAAATCTCTACTGAAATACCACGACCGGTTGACACTATTGGCCAGACCGGTCGACGCTGGAAAAAATGCAACGTTTTGAAATTTAATCCCAATCTCGACCATAACTCCTCTCGGGACTTCCCAGAATATCCCGAATCAAAGACGGACCAAAAGAATGTACTGACAAGGGGTCCAACGCCCAACTCTAATCGACAATGTGAATCAAGGAATCTATACTAAAATTCATTAATCAATTAAAATGATAATTTAATTCCGGAAATATTATTTTGACAATACGAGTCGTTACACCACTCATGTATTATAAGTGCTTCTTTCCAATCCCGTGGAATCGATATAGAGGCAAGGGCAGAGACAAAACCACGATGCGAAGGAAATAAATGAGAATATGAAACAAAGTGAGAGATAAGATATTTGGTGGCACAAGTTCTAACTCCTTTGCTAAGAGCAATAGGAGCATCAAGATTATTAGCAACAATAGGGAAAGGATTATTACCAGATGAGTCAGTTGAGGAGTCAGAAACTAGAGTTGGAAATGGTGATTGGTAAGATGGCTCAGCACAAGTAACCTTCTCTTGGTGTGAATAAGTTCTTAAATTTGGTCTGTCCAGTCGTCCACCAATGTCGTGATCTGCTCTTGTTTCAAATGTTGGTTACTTTTTAGAAGTTCTTGTCTCCCCCTCACAATGACAAGGTAACGGAAAGTAAGACCAAGACTCTGAAGTATAGGAGTCAACCTCTCTCATTTCTTCCTGGATACTATTCTTCCCTGAAGAGGTGAGAGGGGATAAAAGGACTTGGTTTTTTAAAAAGTAACATCCATAGAGACATACATTTTGCAAGAGTGCGAGTCATAGCATTTATAATATTTCTGACTGGGAGTATAGTCAAGAAAAATATATTTACGGGCTTTGGGATCTAACTTACCACCAGGAAATTTAGGGGCATGGACAAAACACACAACAAACAATTCTAGGAGGAAGAGAAATGATTCGAGAACCACCAGGGAGAAACTGAATAGGAGATTGAAACAGAAGGACGTTGAAGGGCATATGATTGATAAGAAAGGCTGCAGTAAGAACAACTTCCTCCCAAAAATATTTAGGAACATTCATGGTGAACAAAAGTGAGCGTGCAACCTCATTAAGATGATGATTCTTGCACTCAGCAACTCTATTATGTTGTGGTGTGCTAACACAAGTTGTCTAAAAACGAATGCCTGATTGATCAAGATGTGCCCAAAAATTCCCATCTAAATACTCAGTCCCATTATCACTACGAAGAACTTTAATAGTAGTGCCAAATTAAGTGCGCACCATTTGATAAAAAGATTGAAAGCATGAAAAGACTTCATTTTTGGACCGGAATGAATACACCCATGTAACACGAGAGTGACAATCAATAAAAGTGACAAACTAACGATATCCAGAAAAAGACACAATAGGAGAAGGGCCCAAAACATCAGAATGGATGGCTGAAAATGTGAATCACTTCTTTGGTTAACAGGAGCATATAATGAGCCTTTATGTTTTGCTAACTCACAATCTTCACAAAAAACTGACTCCTAGGACAATGTTTGACCAAACTAGGAATTTTTTTCTCTAAGATACCGTAACAAGGATGACCTAATCGACGACACCACTGGTGTAACATAGGGAGAACATAACTCGTATCCGCTTCAAAAGCTTGGCCACATGACAAAGGTGAACAAGATGGATTAGGTTACTTTCTCCAAAAAAGGCCATTACAAACTTTATCACTGTCAATCATTCTTCCCGTATCCAGTTCCTGCAGGATAATGTGTAGGAAAAAATGTCACTGAGCAATTTAAGGAATGAGTAATACTACTAACAGAGAGAAGATTAGTGAAATTTTTTGGAACATGAAGAACAATAGATAGAGAAATGGTTGGAGAATAATGAATGGAACCTTTCCCCGAAATAGAGCAGAGATACCCATCAGCAACTCTAACCTTATCTTGGCCGAAACATGTAGAATAAGAGTAAAAAACTTGTCATGTGATCTGTTGCACCAGAGTCTATTATCCAAGAAAGGGATAAGGAAGCAGGCGATGCAATAGCTAGTATACATATATGAGCTAGGTGAGTTGAGGTAGTAAGAGCAGAAGCCATGGTAGATGGAGTATCAAGCCTAGCCATGAGACGTCTGAGAATTTGCAACTCTCTTGAGAGAGGGTGCCAGTATAGGAAGCACTAGCCATTGAAGTTGCTATATCAACAAGGGTTACCCAGTCGCAATAACAAGAAGAAGCCGACCAATCCAGTGAACTCAACACAGAGCTCAAACACCCAACAAGTTTTAGTAACAATCTCAAAGCAAATGGAGCTCCCCCGAAATTCCATACCCTTTCATAGCACTTTTCACAATAGGACAAGCTTCTTGCAAGTATTATTTTAGAAATAGTGTCCAACAACTCTCAAATCTGGGATCGAGATACAAGAAATGGCTTATAAAGGACAACCAAAATCTCCTTATTCATATTTCATCGACCAAAGTTGCTGATGTAGAAATAGCATTGGAAATAGAGCCAAGGATGCTGAGTTTTCTCGTCACTGGTCGGCGACGTCGGGAGGGGGTCATCGGAGGCTGGTGAATAGGTGGCAATGCTCGCTAGATGCACTAAATGTCGATGGCTGAGGAGTTGGTTTAAAAATGATCGAGAGCAAAAAAAACTATCAGTAAAGTCCAGCCGCCTGAAGTACGTAACGACCATCGGAAAAGAGAGGCAACGACTGCCGAAAAAGTTGTTGGCATCTATGATTTTGAGAATGAATGCTTTGATACCATGTACAATATTAGAGAGAGATTGGAAAAATCTGAGTTAGGGTTACCCCATCTTATTCTGTGTATATGAACAATGGAAAGATACAAAATGTCTTAACTATCCTTAACTACAAAGAAGTGTACAAAATAAACCCTAATGTTACATAACTTAACAGTCTTTTACCATGCTCACGTGCTTTACGAGCCCATTATGTGTGCATATTGTCACCTTGTTCACCCCCACTCATCTCATGTGTATACATCACATGTAACGGCCCCAGAATTTTAAACCATTTTTTTGAAGAATGATATTAGAGTATTTTAGATAAACTACTAAAATAAAATCAAAACCAATCCCAACATCATTCACGTGCATAATGTCAAATCACAGACAGACAATAATAAATGAAGTATTATCTACTTATTACATACTCGGGTACGATTAACTTAAACAAAAGTGCGAAAATAAAAGAAAGAGTACAATACATAGGTGATGTCTTCAAAAGTCTCCAATTGAGCTAGGAAATCCACTCCAAGCTACTCCAATGGTTCCTTACCTAAAAATAGAGGGTTAGGCATATGCCTAGTAGAGAAACCTAAACAATATATATATATATATGCAGTGTGTGCGTGCCAAAGTATAGAAACAAACATGTGATGCATGCATGGAGGACCCGAAAGGTTTTGAATTAGTTATCAAGTTAAGAGTTGTTTCCAAAACATTTTCCAATGAACCAAGTGTCCAAGTCAAATCCAACTCCTTATCAAAATAAGGGTTTTCCCAAAAATTATTTTCCATCTTTCCTTATCAAAATAAGGTTCATCACTTTCAATGATTTATATAGAGTTTAGGCTAATTCTACGCTAGTAGCTCGTTAACTAACTAACCATGTTATTCCTCGTATTATCTGACTCGACAAGAGGGTCCAGTCAAACCCCCATTGTGCAATGTCGTGAACGTAATCCCATATAAGATAGCAAACTCAAAGGATCAAAATTCAATATCATCCAACGATTGATTTCTAAAATCATGTATTCCTAATTTCTCAAATTAGGCCCAACGGCCAAAATCAATATTTTCCAATGGTTTAAAGATA
>NMUG010005115.1:0-13353 GCA_002855965.1 Monotropa hypopitys | reverse complement strand
TTTTTGCTAATTTTGAGGTTTTATTTTGCTTCGCCATATCTATCCTTTTCGTTTGTTTCCATTTTACAAAAAAAAGAAACAATTTTTGCATTGACTACCCATGGCTTTCGGTAATTATCCCATGTCCGATTACTCTACCCATTAGGAAGCCATGGATCACCAAGTTTGGGATACACACTCTCCATTCCCAGAATCTTCTTATCATGAGTGGCATGTGCACTCTAATTTTTATGGGGAATGTGAGCATTATCAAGAATCACCAACCTACACTTATTCCGATGTCATGGCTCTACAACACTTTTGTTACCCAGAGCCAACCAATCAGTACCCAGACCAATGGTCCAATGTGAAACCTTATTCTTGCGAACCACCTATCATGGATACATTGGAGGATACTTTGAAACTATTTCTCTAAGGTGCCCGTGCTATTACCAATGGGGCTTCCTATCTTGATGTGGTGGCTCCTCCCGAGTCTTATTCTTCGGAGCCACCCATGGAATTCCATGACCATTACTCTTCGGTAGAATCTTATGATTATCCACCACCATAATAGGATTATTTGAAGGACACCTTGGAACATTACCTTCAAAGTTGCGACAACATTAGTGTAACATCCCTTACCAAAATTTACTAAAAATAAAGCGGAAATAAAATTTTTCTTAACCTTAAAACCCAAAAGTTATCAAGTTGGAAACAAAACATCAAACTAACATCAAGTAAGAATATAAACCCAATGCTATAGTCTTCCATCTAACACAACCACATGTACCATAACTGTTTCTAAGGAACATGTACTAAAGAAAGAGCAAAAGTACTAATATAAAAGACAAAGGGTTCCTCTACACCAAACTTCCGGGCACACAAGCTAAGTGCCAACTTCTCCAAGCTATGACTCAAAGCCATCCATCCAACGCTATGCTTCAAAAACCATCTATCAAAGCTACGTAGTGGACCGCTAGCTCCAAGACCTAGTTTCCAAGCATTCAAGAAAACACAAGGGAACCATAGTGTGAATATGATATTTTGATTTCACAATTGCAAGAGAATTTTAAATAAAATCATGCAATAATGAAACTTTGCAAGAACAAGGGTTCAACCCCTTAAAGACATACACACAACCCCATGCATCCCATGCATTTACATATGTATATGGCTGAAGCCCATTTTTCAAAACTTCTTTTATTTTCCTTCTCAAAATAGCTATCACTATATGTGATAGATCATGTGCCCAACACACTCACCAAGTGTATCACAAGGATACCAATCTAGGGAATGACCCCTCTCCAAAAATGGGTGTATTACCTAGAGAAACTCACTCCCACGTCCAACCTGTAGTCTGCAAGAACTTTCATTCCAAGGTGCATATATACATATTATAGTATGCTATTTCCCCCAATGCAATTTCAATACAACTCACTCACACGTCCAACGTGTAGTATGCAGGAAGTGAACTTCCAAGTATAATTATCATGAGACATGTATTAATTCTATCTTATTCCAATCTCAATCCAGGTACAAAGCATGATAAAGAGACTTCCAAAATAATTTTAATGAGTAAACATGTACTTTGAGAGTCAATCAAGGTACTCTCAAAATACCATAGACTTACACTCACCAATTACCGTCGTTCAAACCTTCTCCTTGCCCTTGTGTGAGGCCTCTATGCCTTCCTCACGTGTCCCTGTCAAAAACAAACTAGAAACTTCAGTCCACATTGCATATATAATTGACAAGGAATACGAAATTATCTATTTAAACCATTTAATCGACATGATTTGTTATCATAAATCACCCATGATTAATTAGATAATTTAAACTGTTAAATTAGGGTCCTCAAATATTCTATAATATCTTCCATAAACGTTCCTAACCAAACCTTAACAAAATTCCTCCAAAAAGCCCAATTTCCCATTTTCGCTCAACCTTCGCTCGAGCGAACTGTTGAGCGAAAACAGTTTCGCTTGAGCAAAAATGTTTGCTCGACCCAGTGGGTTTGACAAAACACTAGGCTCAACCCTGGCTCAACCCTGGCTCAACCTTGGCTCGAGCATGGAGGATTTCGCTTGAGCGAAACTTCCTGGCTCAAGCGAACAGTTTTGGGCGATTTGATGAGTAATCTCTTCTCCAACTTCTACCAATTCGATTTTTGTACCTAAAACCTCAAAAATAATCCTTACCAAAGTGTTATATACATACAAACACTACACATACTAAATTTATAGCCTTAATCAATCCTCAAACATCACCAAAATCCATAGAAATTCATTCAAATCAAAAAAATAAATCCCTAAACAAGATTAGTCTAAAAACCCCGATCTAGACTAATTCTAAAACGATGTAAGTGCAAAATTTACGTCAATAGAATCGTGATTACCTCGAGAACAAAGTTGAAGAAGAAATCTTCTTCCAAATCTCCCTCCTATGCCTTCAATTCCTCCAATCTCTCTTGCTTCTTCTCTTTCTCCCTCTCTAGCCTCCTAATCTCAAATGTTTAGCATTATGAGGGTTAGGAAGCCTCCCCCATAACCCTAATCAGTTTTTAATCCTTTTTTACCTCTTTGCCCCTCCTTTTAATTAGATTTTACCCTTGCGAGCCATCCCCCTTATTTATTCACATAATTTGGGGTATTTTATGTATAAACATATATATATAAAAATACTTACATACACATAAAATCCTTCCTTACTCTCTCTTCAACTTCTAGTATTTTTGAATTGTTTTTTTTTTAAAATTAAATTATAATGTGGAACGGGTATTACAACTCTCTCCCCCTTTAGAAATTTCGCCTCCGAAATTTAAAACGTACCTGAAAACAAGTGTGGATGATCCCTCTGCATGCTCTCCTCGCCTTCCCAAGTTGCCTCGTCAAAACCATGATTTCTCCACAAAACTTTGACCCATCGCACCACCTTAGAGCGTAGCACTTGCTCTTTGTGATCAAGAATCTCCACTGGCTTCTCTTCATACGACAAGTCCTCATCTAATTCCAATGGCTTCATTTTCAATACATGAGTTGGATCGTGAACATACTTCCACAACATAGAGACATGAAATACATTGTGAAGTCGTGATAACTCCACCGGCAATGCCAAACGATATGCCGTAGCTCCAACTCTCTCCACAATTTCGTATGGACCGATATATCTCGGTGCTAGCTTCCATTTTCCCTTAAATCGTACAACTCCCTTCCAAGGCGACACTTTAAAAAATACATAGCCACCAACATCAAACTCTAATTCTCTTCTTCTATTATCTGCATAGTTCTTTTGTCGACTTTGAGCCACCTTCAACCTTTCTCGAATTAGTTTAACCCCATCCGATGCTACTTGCAATAATTCTGGTCCCAAAATTTGTCTTTCCCCAATCTCACTCCAACATGTTGGTGTCCGACACCTCCTACCATATAGGGCCTCAAATGGTGTCATCCCAATACTATCGTGAAAGCTATTATTGTATGCAAACTCTATCAATGGCAAATAATCATCTCAACCTCCTCGAAAGTCAAGTACACACGACCGCAACATATCCTCAAGTGTTTGAATAGTCCTCTCCGATTGTCCATCTGTTTGAGGATGAAAATCAGTACTAAACCTGAATGAAGTCCCCAAGGCTTGTTGCAAACTTGCCCAAAATCGCAAAGTAAATTTAGGATCTCGATCACTCACAATAGACACCGGTGCACCATGCAGTCGAATAATCTCCTCAATATAGATCCTAGAATAACAGTCCGTGTTGAAAGAAGTCCTCACAGGAAGAAAATGAACCGACTTCGTCAACCGATCCACAATCACCCAAATAGAATCGTAATTGCCTTTAGACTTTGACAATCCCACCACAAAATCCATCGTCACGTGTTCCCACTTCCACTCGGGTATTGGTAAACTTTGAACTAGCCCTCCCGGTCTTTGATGTTCAATTTTTACCCTCTGACATGTAATACACTTGGCCACAAAATCAACAATCTCTCTCTTCATCTCTCTCCACCAAAAGTTTTCTTTCAAGTCATGATACATTTTTGTTGCTCCCGGATGCATAGCAAATCTAGAATTATGCCCTTCCTCTAAAATGTTCCTTCTAAGCTCCATGTCCTCCGGTACACACATTCGATTCCCAAACATTATCATGCCATCACCCCGAATAACAAACTAGGACTTCTCTCCCAATAATATTTGTTGACGAGTATTCTCCAAAAATACATCATGCCCTTGCCCAATTCTAATTTGCTCCTCAAATAAAGGTTTCACCACAAGTGTTGCTAAAAGAGCCCCTTCTTTCCCAATTGCCATATCAACTCCCAAACCTTTTATTGCATCAAAAATTTCAATCCGTGCACAAGTCAAACAACTCAAAGATCCTATCGATTTCCTGCTCAAAGCATCCGCTACTACATTTGCCTTTCCCGGATGATAATGAATACTACAGTCATAATCCTTGATTAATTCCAACCACCTACGTTGCCTCAAGTTAAGATCTTTCTGAGTAAAAAGGTACTTCAAACTTTGGTGGTGCGTAAAAATTTCTCATGTTACCCCGTACAAATAATGTCTCCAAAGTTTCAACGCAAACACTACGGCTGCCAACTCCAAGTCATGGATAGGGTAGTTCTTTTCATGGTTTTTCAATTGCCTAGAAACATAAGCAATAACTCTACCCCGTTGCATCAAAACACATCCCAAACCACAAAGTGAAGTATCACTGTATATCACCAAGTCCTTCGTCCCTTCCGGAATCGTCAAAACTGGTGCCGTAACTAATTTATCCTTCAAGATCCAAAAACTAGACTCACATTCATCCGACCATTCGAACTTCACTCCTTTTCTGGTTAATCTAGTCATAGGCAACTCTATGGAAGAAAAACCCTCAATGAATCTTCTATTGTACCCGGCCAAACCCAAGAAACTACGAATCTCGGTAACACTAGTAGGCCTATCCCAATTCACCACTGCTTCAATCTTTTTAGGATCCACAGAAATTCCCTCTTTAGAAATGACATGACCCAAAAATACCACTTGCTCTAACCAAAACTCGCATTTACTAAACTTACCGTAAAGTTTCTTCTCTCTTAACTTTTGCAACACCAACCTCAAATGTTCCTCATGCTCTTCTCTAGACCGTGAATAGATTAAAATGTCATCAATGAAAACAATCACAAAGGAATCTAGATAGGGTTAAAATACTTGGTTCATCAAATCCATAAATACTGCAGGAGTATTAGTTAACCCAAAAGGCATAATAAGAAATTCGTAATGCCCATATCTAGTGCGAAAAGCGGTCTTAGCAACATCTACATCCTTCACTTTCAATTGATGATAACCCGAACGTAAATCAATCTTAGAAAACACAGAAGCCCCTTGCAGTTGATCAAATAAATCATCGATTCTAGGTAACGGATATTTATTCCTCACTGTAACTTTATTTAACTGTCTATAATCTATACACATCTGTATGGTCCCATCTTTTTTCTTCACAAATAAAACCGGCGCTCCCCAAGGTGATACACTAGGTCTCACAAAACCTTTCTCTATCAATTCCTTAAGTTAAACTTTAAGCTCATATAATTCCGCGGGTGCCATTCTATAAGGTGCAATCGAAATTGGACTCGTACCAGGTATCAACTCAATAGTAAACTCAATTTCTCTATCCGGCACTACCCCCGGCAACTCTTCAGGAAAAACATCAAGGAATTCTCTCACCACTGGAATATCGGCAACCTCACTTGACTTGCCCTCCAAATCCATCACATATGCTAAATATCCCAAACATCCTTTCCTCAACATCGACATGGCCTTCAAAGAAGAAATAATACATCTAGGGGTCTCCACTCGGTCTCCATAAATTTTTACTTCTGTTTTACACGGAACCCGAAAAATCACTTCTTTTCTCACACAGTCTATAGTAGCATAAAAAGTAGACAAAAAGTCCATCCCCAAAATTACGTCCAAGTCTATCATAGCTATAGGTATTAAATCTACTTTCCAAGTCTCTTTGTCCACACATATATCACAACACGGATAATACGAATCTAGTGCCAGTACATCCCCCATAGGTGTAGACACAAGTAATGTGTGGTCAAGTAGTTACAATGACTTACCCATACGCATACCAAAGGTAGATGATACAAAAGAATGAGTAGCACCAGAGTCTATCAAGAAACGAGCATAATTGTTACAAATACGGATAGTATCTGTGACCATGTCTGGATTAGCCTGAGCCATCTGTTTTTCCAACGCAAAAACTCTGCCATGTGCTGCCTGCCCTGCTGCATTCTTGTTTGTACCTACCGCTACACTTCCCACTGAAACTGTCTGGCCTTGCATCGGTTATTGCTCACACTAAAATGACTTGTGCCCCAAACCACCACATCTAAAACACTTAATCACATTTGCATCACAATCTCTAGCCATGTGATTCGGCGAATCACACTTGAAACACTTCCTTGAAAAGTCTTTCCCATTAGAACCTGCATGTCGATTAACACTCTCTTCTCTTTTCCCATTCCATCCACTCCTTTGGCTCTCATTACCACTACCACCCCGATTCTTACTAAAGCCCGAATTTGAATTTCCTCCCTTAAAACCACTCCCTTTCGAATTCCCACTTGGTTCAAATTTCTGTCTTTTTCTATTCTCCTCTCTTGTCTGAAATGATTGAATATCTGACCACATTCTCTTGGCCATGTCCACTAAATCCGCAAAATTTCTTTCTCTAAATGGTAACATCCTCGAACTCACCAAATTGGCTAACCCCATTCTAAATCTTTTACATCTCTTTTCCTTAGTGTTTACCATATCCGGTGCATACTTAGACAATTATGCGAACTTTGCCTCATAATCCACCATTGACATGTTCCCTTGCCTCAATTTAGTAAAATCCATCTCTTGCTCATATTTGAAACTCTCAGCATAAAATTGTTCATTAAAAACCTGAATAAATCTGTCCCAAGTGATCACTCTTGGAGCACCAGGCTCAACTCCAAGTGCCGGTACTCCCTCAACCCTCTTAACAGAGTTTCGCCAATCTCTAGCTTCTCCTTTAGAAAGAAAATTGGCTAAAACCACCCTTTGATCCCCTACAACCCCCATTGTATCTAGCACTATCTCTGCTTCCTTCAACCATTCCTCCGCAATCTTGGGATCATTTGATCCCTCAAAAATAGTCGTACATAGTTTCTTAAACCTCTCTAATAGTCCAGTATTTGTACCTCTCTCGACATTCCTCTCGTTCCTCCACTGCATAAACTCATTCTGATTCTCAGTCAATAAAGCTATGGCCGCCATCATTCTTGCTTCTTCCGGTATCACCGGTGGAACACCCTCCCTAGGATTTCCTCTATTCATGCTTGCCTCCTCTTCTGGAACTTGGTTATTCTGTTCCATTGCCTTTCTGTAAATCACAACACAAAGAAACAACCACGGTGGAATCAAGAGTTAGATGCCAAATACACACACATTAGGTACACACCTCAAATATCTACGTGTATGACTTGACATCCTAAGGTCCACCACTAGCTTCCTCACTACCAACACCACATCCTAGCATTTTGTTATATTGTGCTTTCTATTCAACTCTTCAAGATTTCACACTAGAAGGGAACGTTGATCAGGCGTCCTTGTAATTAGATTTCAAGGCAAGTCTCATAGATGTCAAAAACACACACAATAGTCCCAAAACACTACTTCAACCTATCACATCACATTCCTCAATCTCACACCTCAAGTATCACAATAATTCCCATACAAGGTCCCTAACATGAATCCTATAACCTAAGCTCTGATACTAAGTTGTAACATCCCTTACCAAAATTTACTAAAAATAAAGCAGAAATAAAACTTTTCTTAACCTTAAAACCCAAAAGTTATCAAGTTGGAAACAAAACATCAAACTAACATCAAGTAAGAATATAAACCCAATGCTATAGTCTTTCATCTAACACAACCACATGTACCATAACTGTTTCTAAGGAACATGTACTAAAGAAAGAGCAAAAGTACTAATATAAAAGACAAAGGGTTCCTCTAAACCAAACTTCCGGGCACACAAGCTAAGTGCCAAATCCTCCAAGCTACGCCTCAAAGCCATCCATCCAACGCTATGCTTCAAAAACCATCTCTCAAAGCTACGTAGTGGACTGCTAGCTCCAAGACCTAGTTTCCAAGCATTCAAGAAAACACAAGGAAACCAGAGTGTGAATATGATATTTTGATTTCACAATTGTAAGAGAATTTTAAATAAAATCATGCAATAATGAAACTTTGCAAGAACAAGGGTCCAACCCCTTAAAGACATACACCCAACCCCATGCATCCCATGCATTTACATATGTATATGGCCGAAGCCCATTTTTCAAAACTTCTTTTCTTTTCCTTCTCAAAATATCTATCACTATATGTGATAGTTCGTGTGCCCAGCACACTCACCAAGTGTACAACAAGGATACCAATCTGGGGAATGACCCCTCTCCAAAAATGGGTGTATTACCCGGAGAAACTCACTCCCACGTCCAACGTGTACTCTGCAAGAACTTTCGTTCCAAGGTGCATATATACATATTATAGTATGCTATTTCCCCCAATGCAATTTCAATACAACTCACTCATACGTCCAACGTGTAGTCTGCAGGAAGTGATCTTCCAAGTATAATTATCATGAGACATGCATTAATTCTATCTTATTCCAATGTCAATCCAAGTACAAAGCATGATAAAGACACTTCCAAAATAATTTTAATGAGTAAACATGTACTTTGAGAGTCAATCAAGGTACTCTCAAAATACCATAGACTTACACTCACCAATTACCGTCGTTCAAACCTTCTCCTTGTCCTTGTGTGAGACCTCTATGCCTTCCTCACGTGCCCCTGTCAAAAACAAACTAGAAACTTCAGTCCACATTGCATATATAATTGACAAGGAATACGAAATTATCTATTTAAACCATTTAATCGACATGATTTGTTATCATAAATCACCCATGATTAATTAGATAATTTAAACTGTTAAATTAGGGTCCTCAAATGTTCTATAATATCTTCCATAAACGTTCCTAACCGAACCTTAACAAAATTCCTCCAAAAAGCCCCATTTCCCATTTTCGCTCAACCTTCGCTCGAGCGAACTGTTGAGGGAAAACAGTTTCGCTTGAGCGAAAATGTTCGCTCGACTCCAGTGGGTTTAACAAAACACTAGGATCAACCCTGGCTCAACCTTGGCTCGAGCCTGGAGGATTTCGCTTGAGCGAAACTCCCTGGCTCAAGCGAAAATGCCTGATTCTGAACAGTTTTGGGCGATTTGACGAGTAATCTCTTCTCCAACTTCTACCAATTCGATTTTTGTGCCTAAAATCTCAAAAACCATCCTTACCAAAGTGTTATATACATACAAACACTACACATACTAAATTTGTAGCCTTAATCAATCCTCAAACACAACCAAAATCCATAGAAATTCATTCAAATAAAAAAATTAAATCCCTAAACAAGATTAGTCTAAAAACCTCGATCTCGACTAATTCTAAAACGATATAAGTACAAAATTTACGTCAATAGAATCGTGATTACCTCGAGAACAAAATTGAAGAAGAAATCTTCTTCGAAATCTCCCTCCTATGCCTTCAATTCCTGCAATCTCTCTTGCTTCTTCTCTTTCTTCCTCTCTAGCCTCCTAATCTCAAATTTTTAGCATTATGAGGGTTAGGAATCCTCCTCCTTAACCCTAATCAGTTTTTAATCCTTTTTTACCTCTTTGCCCCTCCTTTTAATTAGATTTTACCCTTGCGATCCATCCCCCTTATTTATTCACATAATTTGGGGTATTTTATGTATAAACATATATATATATATATAAATACTTACATACACATAAAATCCTTCCTTACTCCCTCTTCAGCTTCTAGTATTTTTGAATTGTTTTTTTTAAAAATTAAATTATAATGTGGAACGGGTATTACAATTAGTGCCCCATGCACTTCTAGCCTTGTGAGCTTTCATGTCCCATCTTTTGAGTTGGCTCAACCCACCGACTCCTTGAAGGATACATATCTCATCTCTAAGGAGGTTTCTTTCCTTGAAAATCTGGATATGGGTATTTCTCATTCCCTGTTTATGGCCCAAGCCTCAATGGGGATACTCCTTGATTTCAAGAATTCCACTTCTCTCACTCCACCCGATGAGAATGTTGTGAACTTAGATTATGATATGAGTGAGGAGGAGTTAGAGGCGGACCATAGGAATGTAGAGATTGTGGATGTTGTCGCTACTTTGCCCATTGAGCCTACTTTGCCATGTATTCCTCAAGAGTCCATTGAGTATGCCCTTGTTGCGTCTATTTCCATGGCAACTCTTGGGGAGGCCATTTTCGGGAAAAAACTTTCATTGCCCATTGTTGAAGTGTCTAGTTTTTCTTGTGTTCCCATCCTTTCACGTGAGCCCCTACCACCACCACTTAGGCCTATCTTAGAAAATATCGATTTCCTTAGTGTTGACCGACTCCTTTTGAGTTGTATTCCATGTTGTGACTTTATGGTCAATGCCTTGAAAGTTATTTTTAAACGTGGTGGTAGGATGATTGGTCACATATTCTCGAAGTGCCTTCAAGCCCCGGTATACTCAAAGTACCTTCAAGCCCCGATATACTCAAAGTACCTATTCAATTGGCTTGGGAAACTTCAATTCTTTCGCCCAGGAGTGGTATGGTTCACTCTTGGGTATGGACCCCTTTGCCATATCAATGTTATCACCACATTTTGGGGATCATCATCCCAGTTGTTTCCTAGTCTTAGAAGCACGATTATCTTTTTCTTTTCTTTTAGTTTTTGTTGTACCGAAAGCAACCAAGGGGGTGAATTGGTCAAATTAAAACTATGGCCAAATAAAAACTATAACTTGGATATTTAAGAAATCAAAACTTACACTAATTAAAATAGGTTTTGATAAAGAAGTTGGGATTCAAATATCAAAACTCACAAGCCTTCCGTTACACCTAAGTTGTTGCATCGACAATGGTTGAGGTTTTTGGCATTGAGATTGATCTATGTTTGCTCAATAGAAACCAAGAGGGGGATGAATTGGTTATTTAAAAATTAATAAACAAATAAAAATTACTTGAGTGCAACTATGAAGTGAGATAGAAATAGAGAAATGTAAAAGAGAAAGAGGGACAATGAGACCAAGATTTTAGAGTGGTTCAGAAGGAAGGATTAGTCCCAACTTTACATCCACTTCTCTCAAAATATTTGAGAGTTCTACTAAATTACAATCTTCGGGTAATTGTCAAACCCTTATACTTACAACCCTTTGAGAACTCAAGAGGTGTTCTCCGAACTTCTTCCTTGAGGAGCTTTCGGGTGCTTCTCCAATCTTGATCCAAGGAACAATCCTCCTTGATCTTTACAAGAGTAGAATTTGGAGATTGGAATCTCCTTACAATGATTTCTTTGAAATGAATATATCAATGAAGGCTTTTCTTACAAGAATATTAAAATTGAGCTTGAGAGAGTAGTGTAAGTCTTGTGGGATTGAAGATTTGAAGAGATATGCTTAGGAGAGTTGTTGGATATCTTCAATGGCCCATAAATGCCTTTAAATAGGCTCTTGATCACAAACTAGCCATTTATAGCCATTGGGTGACATTGTGGTAATTTATTGGACATTGGAATCTGCAATCTGCACAAAATACAAAGGCCGGTATGGGATCGGTATGGTACCGGTATGTCGGACGGTATACCGGATGGTATGTCGGTTAGGCTTAAATTTGCATAGCATTGAAGACCAGAACCTACTACCCAAAAAAATGCTCCATCTAGTATACTGACCAATATACTGGTTAAGGTAATTTTGTACACAAAACCTTCTGCCAAGAATTTACACTATCCGGTACACAACCGGTATACCGGACGGCATACTGGATGGAATTCTGGTTAACATTCCGGTTGGCTTTTAGGGCAGAATATAACATTGAATGTAGAGAGGTTTGTGCCATTGAGTTTTTTTTTGTAAAATCTACATTTTTTATGAAGGAACATTTCTAATTTTGCAAAGATTCAAGAATCCTTAGTTTCTTTGAATATAAAAACAATTTTGAAGAACTAAGGAATTTATTTATATAATAAATCTTATGTTTAAATCAATCTCTTTAATGTATATAAGAAGTATTTTCATCATCAAAACTATAAAAGTATATCAAGTAAGGACATGGGGTCAACAATCTCCCGTTTTTAATGATAACACATGTCTAAAGAGAAATGATTTAATACAAGTTTTTAAAGAAAATTTAAAGAGATTTCTCCCCCTAAATGTATGCATATCTAAAACACATTTTAAAATAAAGCTCCCCATAAGCATATGTAGGCAAATAAGATAGTAAAGAGATAAGAGAATAGTTATTCACCATTTCGGTGAATCTTACCCTTGACGACCGCATTTCTCTTTCTTCTCCCCTGTGGCATAATCAAAATGGAGAATAGCAAGCATATGAAATAAACATGAACCATAGCATGCATACCTTCTCAACCACCGATACATCCCAACAAAATTGTAAAGACAACATGTCTTATAAAGCGAAAGATAGGTGATCCCCCAACTTGTTTTGTTCCCCAATTTTTTCTTGTTTTCTCTTTTTGTTTCATGATTTTTCTAGGGGAAGAGGGATACACCACAATGAATACAAAATACAAACAATCCTCCTTATCTCTTCAAATATATCATCATAAACATCACAAATATCAACCTCATTCTCAAAGCATAAATATGGAAATGGAGGCTAAATCAAGAAAAGGTTCGGATGACGGCTCAAGTGGGCAAACAAAGGATAATATGTAACAAGGAACGATCCGGCCCAAAATATCAAAAATTGCCTAAAATCCTCTCCAAGGTCCAACAATAACCGTGCATGCAAATTAAGATGATGTGTCGATGAAAATGAATTCCCAATGCATAGCGACAAAAATAATGAGATCCATCAACGAGTAATATCATGTTCCGTGACAACAAAGAGTTTATGTGACACCACTCCAAAGAAAAGTAAAACACTAAGCTCACTCGGGCATAAGTCTCCACTAAACGTAGCCATCAAGACAATCAAGGTACGACTCACAAGCGACTCAAGCCTAAATATTCGTGCAGTGCAATGGGTCAAATCTAGGTGCCAAGACAAATTTCCATCAAGCTAGAAAAATGAACAAAGATGACAACATGTCTAAACAAGGATCACACAATCCTACTCATGTAAAAGAGTGCAAACTCGCAACATCTCAAAGTCTATACAAAGGTAATTCACTAATTATTTTAACTAACTACCGGGTCCGTAACGTGGACAACATGAGATATACTTTTATCCCTGCCTCCAAGAGAAGAGACA
>NMUG010005114.1:0-13354 GCA_002855965.1 Monotropa hypopitys | reverse complement strand
CCCCTAGCCCCAATGTAAATCCGCCCCTGCCTACGTATCGTACACATATATGCTACATAATATGTAAGTCCTCTCTTTTTAGTGTTCCCCTCTTTCTCCTAAAAACACTTTCAAAACAAAACCAAGTCCCTCGATTCGAGTTATTCGATGAAATTAAGTAGTCGACCGATTTGAATCAAAAGAATACCTTTTGAATCGGGTCATGCCGGGTCACTCGTTGCCCTTTTAGAACTTTAAAAATCAAATGATATATTCATTCTCATTTTTTAAATCAAAATACTTTCAAAACAAAACCAAGTTCCTCGATTCGAATTATTTGGTGAAATCAAGTAGCCGACCAATTTGGATCAAAAAATATCTTGTGAATCGGGTCACATCGGGTCACTTGTTGCTCTTTTGGAATTTCAAAACCAAAAATAAAACATCTTCAAAAACAATAAATTCATTCGTAAATAAGTCGAATTCATGCTCAAAAATTCTCGATTTGAATTGCTCGGTGAAATCAAGTAAACCGATCAATTTAGATCAAAAGAAGAATTCGTAAACTGGTTTGTGTTAGTTTGCTTATTATTCTTTTGGAATTCCCAATAAATATTTCTAAAAAACACCGTCGAAGCTCTGTCTGACTATAAAACATAAAACAATGAAAAACCATCAAATTAAAATTTTTTTAAGGCTTCCATTTCATAAATTATAAGACAGAGTCAAAATTCCGTCCATTCAAAAATACAAAAGAAATTCAAAAACCTCACATTCAACTCATTCAAAAGATTAGTTTTATATATTATTTTCTCTTGGCAAGAAATCATTGATTAAAATTGAAGAATATTTATTTTTGGAAAATAAAGTGCCGCAAGGGTGAGTGGGGTGCCTAACACCTTCCTCATTCGTAACTAAATTCCCGAATCTGAACTCTAGTTAAGCAGACACATTTCCAACAAAAATCGGTGACTTAGCACACCATAACTCTATGTCGAGTGACGTTTCTGAAAAATAGATTAATAATAGGATACATATTATTTCGGCAATTGCAAAACTATTGTTAAGTCTAAATATGTCAAATTTCGACAAAATCCAGCCGTCAATTTTCATTTTCAAAACACGTCGCACAAAAGTCAAGAAAAGAAAGACTGTCCTAAGATGTGCCTCCCCGCGGGGGCGAAGAGGGGACATAAAATTTTCGGGGCACGACAAGGTCTCTAAGTTATAAGGTTGGAGTCCACTCCTGAAGGCCCTCGATTGTAATCCGTAGGGAATCACGTTGTGGTTGCCCTTTTGTATTAGTAGAACTTTTACAAGTTGTTAAAGAAGTGGACGTAGGTAGGGAGAGACACGCCCTATCGAACCACTATATTTCTTGGTGCTCATTATCTCTTTAATTCTATAATTTATTAATGTGCATGCTTGGTTTGATTGTTGATTGATTATTACTTAGTAAATCAAAACATTTTTGAATATACATTCTTGAAACAAACTCAAAGCTGGAAACATAAACCTTTATCGTATTGAAATAACCTATGTGTAACTTAAGGCGGTTGAGTTTTGGTTTTTGAATCTCTATTCTTTAATCAAAACCTATTTTAATCAAAGTTGTATTTTGGTTTCTTGATTTTCAAGTTATAATTTTTATTCGGCCATTAATTTAGTTAGACCAATTCACCCCTCCCTCTTGGTTGCATTTAGTGTAACAATTGGTATCAGAGCTCGGTCTCTTAGAATAAGATTTAAACGTCTCTTGAGAGATCCATGGATGCCATTGCAACCTCTTCTCATATTGAGGGTCATTCAACCAATAGGCCACCATTCTTCAATGAATCATCATTCGCCTATTGGAAAATCGTATGCAGATTTATATCCAATCGATAGACTACGACTTGTGGATGACCATTATTAATGGTCCATATATCCCCAAGAAGTCCGTTGATGGTAAATAAATTAAAAAGTCACATGATAAGTGATTTGCAGGTGACAAAATTAAAGTTGAAATAAATTGTAAAGCGATAAATCTCCTCTATTATGCATTGGATGCTAATGAATACAACTGTATTTCATGATGCGATTCTGCTAAAGAGATATGAGATAAGATTGCCATCACACACGAGGGATCTAGTCAAGTAAAGGAGTCAAAATTGATATCCTTGTTCATTCATATGAATTGTTTAAGATGCATGATAATGAATCTATTTCTAACATGTTTCTCGCTTCAATGACATTGTAAACGGTTTGAAAGGACTTGATAAATCCTATTCTAATTCTAAAATGGCTCGGAAAGTTCTTGGATCAATGTCCAAGGCTTAAGAAACCAAGGCCTCAATCATCATTCAAATGATGGACTTTTCCGTGTGCACCTTGGATGGTCTTATGGGTGTACTTATGACCGAAGAAATGCACCTTAACCTTCAAACCAAACCCACCAAATTAAAAAAGAGAGATAGCTCTAAAATCTTCCAAGGATGGTGAATCCTCTCTTGAATCATCCGATGAGGATGATGAAATAACTTTTTTTACTAAAAAATTTAAACGTTACCTCAACCACAAAATCAATTGTTGGAAGAAAAAACAAAGACAAAAATGAGTCTTCTACCAAAACTCCTATCACTTGCTTCGGTTATAACAAACCCGGTCATATTGAATCCAATTATCCTTTGACCACATAAATATAACAAAATGAAAGATATAGACACACTAAATATACAAAATCATATGTCTATTAAACAAACCTGGTGATGTTCTCAATTTTATTGTTGGGACATAAGGAACTCACATCTCTCTCTTTGGCCAAACATCTTATTCCAAGGGCCTTAATCGTCGATGATCCCTAAATATATACGTGACTTTAGGAACACGTTTCTCTCCCTAACACTTTCAAGTTTTAACGCGAAAAATTATACTTTTATGTTTTTCAAGGGATTTTTCTTGGAAAACTATATAAAGCAACCCTTACTTTGTTTTTTGGGTTCCCAATCATTATTGAAGGCTAAAGTGAGGCAAGAACTTTAGAGAGAAAAGATTCTCATGACGTTCAACATCGAATTTCTATGGAACCAAGCCACCATGAGTGGTTAAACCACCATTCTAGGGTGAAGATGAAGTTTTATATCAAGTAATTTAGTTTTTTGTTCAGACTATATTTTATTATTATGGTTGATTGTATGACAAAGAACTCGATTTTGTTTTATGGAATTGATTTTAATGCTTTTAATTTATTTTGTATTTGTGATTCAAATAAAATTATACAATGGATTTCATAATCTGTGAATCGTAAAATTGAGATAGATTATACGTGTAAGAGCTCGTACCTTTGGGTGACCTGTGCTATATCTTCTATGCTAGTTGATGATTCGTAAATGTTATCTTGACGAATATTAATAGACTACAACCCTAGAGATATTCATTCTTAATTTGAATGAAGAACCGAAATCTATACATAACTTAGTTACTTACTCGATTGAAATGAACTCAAAATCCTAAACCTTTTTCTAATCCATTTCCTAAATCATTTCATTGTTGCTTTAATTTGTAGTTCTTAATCAAATCAAAATCAAATTCCATTGAATGAGATATTATTTTGGTACATAAAGGACACAATCTCTTATATATGTGTAAACTTATTTATGTACAAATTAAAAAATCTATAATTTGTATGTGTGTGATCTTATTTATGTACAAACTTATTTATGTACATAATAATAACAATTTAATTTGCAATTTTAAATCCGTATGCAAGCATAAATGTATAATAGTTTTTGCTCGTTAAGACTCGTAAACATGTTCGAGTTCAGCTTGAGCCGAGACCATTTTGGCTTGAAACCACTAGAAACTTGAATTTCAATGCAATTCTGAGTGCTCTCTTCTTTTCACAAATAAAAGTTCTTGTATTTGACACACAAAGTGTTATTCCGAGCTATTTATATACATTTCTGCAATCATGAAAGACTTTTGATCAACCCAAAACTAGAGATAAATAGAATCAGGCCAGGCTATTTACCGATACAATTCGGGTCAATGTGCAAATTAACTGAAAAGATACAATTCGGGTCGATGTTTCTCGATCTCCGTCAAATCCATTTCCCCAATACCTTACAGTTTACAGACATTTTAGGCCTCCCATCGAAATACTGGCTCGCCCCAGACAGTGTGGGGCTTTCTTGGAAAAAACAGTGATAATGTGTCCTGCATTATGCACGATTCTCACTCCAGTGGTTTGGAACCTCAGCTTGGCTGTCCAGAGGCATGTACTGTGCCATTATAGCTCTGATCTCCGAATCCATGTACGACTGCGCAAACAGAAAGAAAATGAGAATGCAATTCGAAATTCAGAATTCTTTATATTTGTTTACTTATCAAATGGAGACACGGACACGGCAGGGACACGTCAATTTTTTAAATATTTATATATAAAATGTATTTTTAATAAGTACATTAATTTAACGAACGAACAAACAATTGATCGAGAGAGCGAGAAAAAATCTAATATCACACACATCGACACACACAGTTCGGGAGGTTTGTTCAAATCGAGAGAGGCGAATAAGAGATGCGCACGAGAGAGAGAGAGAGAGAGAGAGAGAGAGAGAGAGAGAAGATTAACGTTCGGGAGGCGTGTTCTAATCGAGAGAGCGAGAGGAGAGAGCGAGAGGCGGTTCGGGAGAGAGGGCCGTTCTGATCGATCAAGAGAGGGGTATATTTGTTTTTACTAAATATATTATAATATATGACCTTTAAATCCAAAATATATAAGTTAATACAAAATTACCTCCGAAATTATTTAAAAAAATATTGTTTTGGTCCCTGGCGTGTCCCTCGCGCGTCCCCGGCGTGTCCTACTCCAAAATTAAATAATAAATTATAGGACACGCCAAATGGCATGTCCCAATACGTATTTTGTTATGTCCCCGGCGTGTCCGAGCGACCTCGGAGGCGTGTCCGTGCTTCCGAGCCCATTACTTTGTCATTTCCACTAAACAAAGTCAAATATACAACTAATCTAAAATAATGTTTCCACTAAATTAAGATTGCAGATGACCTTATATCCTACTACTTTGTAATTTCCGCAAAAATTTACAATATAAGATGTCTTATGATGGTTACACTATTCATAGTTTAACAAATGGTTGAGTTTACAAATGTTATGCAAATAGACTGATGAAATCAAAGTCATCTTCCAGCAACAGTACTACTCCTTTGATGTGGAGTATTGAATCACTCCCAATAATTTATCCAACTTTATTTTATTTGTTTTATTTAACCTTATAGTTTCTTCCCTATACTAATACGGGACTTAGCATGAGAGACCGAATACCACCGAGCACACAGATATTAGTCTGCACCAAACTTACCCGCAATCTATATTTGTAAACCATATATGCTCCACCGGCAGCCATAACCAAGCCTAGTATTATGACCCAAACAGCTGCCCAAGAAAATTTCACTTCAGTTGCCCTCTTACCTGCAGATGACCATTCCAAGGACATCACAACAAACACAACTTGTAAAAATCCACATAAACATAGCTACAAACTTGGGTTGAGAAACACACTTATGCAAGTATCATGGTCCCTGATATACAGAAGGTCACCACTACATGTGCACTCGTAGGTACCCCAGGTGTTCTTGCAACTGCATTCAGAGCACTGGCAGGCTTTCTTGTCTTTGCATTCGTCAACATCTGTGCAGCAAGAATAAAAATCATAAATGGAAATATTTCAGAAACAAGATATACATAATATAATATTCAAAAATATATCCAAGCACGTGGAACATATAATATTGTGGGGATAGACTAGATGTAGGCCGTCTGTCAAAGCTGACACTTGTAAAGATTGCTTATTGTTTCTACTTATCGACTTTCAAGTCAACTTAATATCAGATTTGTCCATTCAAAAACCTACCATGATATATCAGATTTGTCTATTCCAACTTAAGATGAAGACAACTGATATCAGTAGAACAGGGGAGATCAATTACAATTTTTATCACAAGAAAACTGGAAGAAAAAAATCCGGCCGGAGCATTTCGTATTGGTGGTTGTGGTGGATCTGAGATAGAGACGGATAGAGTATGCCTTTCAGATCACTGAGATCAGTCACCGGTGTAGGTCATATACCATAGACGTGTTCCTAGATTGTTAGATAGTGTTCTTCACTAATTTAAGGGTGCCTTTTTGTATGCTTTTTTAAATTAGAGCCCATTGTTTAGAGCTCTTACAAATTGGCTTGCCAAAATATTTTTAAAAATTCCCCAAACAATCTAAAGGTGCATGGGTTTCGGACAAGCAGGTCAAGCCGTGTGTTACTGTGTACAAATAATTTTTTTAACACCCACTATCTGGGATGGGATGGATTGAGTACAAACCTAACCTTTGGCTTCAATGTACAAAGTGGCTGCCCCAGGACTTGAACCTGCAACCTAATAGTTGGAAGGACAGGTTTTTATAAAAAGCAAAATTAGGACAATTCATGTGACGTGTCACACGTACATTTTTCTACGGTGGGCTCTCTCATAAAGCCAAAGATCCACATGTGCTTATCTGTGTCCCACACAAACAGGGGACCCATTAAATGTCTGTCCTCCATATATTGAAAGAATCAACAGATCATTCCCAGCTCATTCCCAGCTATAATAAATTTATTTACTAACCAAAAGTCCTCCATAGTATGGAGAATTTTCTAGGAAAAATAATATTCATTGACTACAGCGCCTTTGGCTTTGCATATCACGAAGAAATAGTAAGTTGCTAGGAAGAAGGAAATTCAAGTAAGAAAATACTTTGAAACACCAGCAGCCCATCATCCGCCGATGAGTCCTACTTGTCGAGCAAACTACTTACATTGCACAGCTAATGCAAGAACTCAGATAATTTTCTCAATAATTTAAACAACCAAACATGCGAGAGTTTTTCTGTTGCACCCCCATTATGACATGAAGTTCATTGGAGGAGAAATCATGAACACCTTCTTTAGCATTAACAAAACAATCCCAGAAACTGGTTTCAAACCTTGGTTGCAGATTTAATAGCAATATTGATCCCTAAAAAGATACTATATGCATCTAGATCACTTCCAGTATATTCGTTGTTCCATATATTGCATAAGCTGGCCCGGACACCTGAGTTATCAAAAAATATATATATATATTGTTTCTTGTCATGGTGTTCTAATACAGTGTACCTTACTGATGTCAAGTATGTGTCCCTGGTATGCCCATCCCTTTGCCATGACTAAACTTCTTGATTAGCAATGGTATTGGCAAGAAACAGTATTGAGGGTCAAACTTCTCGTGCAAGGGAGTCAAACAGTCATAAGACTCATAAACCAAGTGAAAGTTGGACTTGTGAATCTCATGGATCGTGAATATATACACTTATTGCCCAGATTCAACAGAAAACTACATATGATACCAATCATGGTGTTAAAGCATCCAACTCAAAAACTAATCGGCAATAAGTGGAGAGAATGCACAGCCTAGTATACTAATTTTAGACATAATAATTAATCAAATGTGGGCCAATTCTAACACACCACCAAGCACGCGACCCCTGACCCAGATGTGGAGAGGTAAACAATGGATCCATAACATGGATCAATATGAAACAATGTGCAATTAAGGCACAAACAACCGGATAATCAACCAAGAGTTGTCCAAAAGCCTCTGAAACCCTAACTCCGATACCATGTTAAAGCATCCAACATTCTAATTCAAAACCAATTGAAAACGAGTGGAGAGGTGGTCCAGACTCATAAACTCTGTCCACTGGATGGTTTTCATGCACGTGAATATTCTCGTAACATATAAATCATTGCTCTTATTGAACTTCCAATTTAAGCAAGAATATCATATTCCCCAATAGCCCAACATGACCAGCTGATCATGAAAGGTCCTCTTCTCACCTTCACAACTTTTGACACCATCGCCTTTGAACCCTGGAGGGCACACGCATTTAGTGTTCCCAATATCCTGGACACAGCAAAACATAGAATCAACATCATAACCTAAATGCGAAGAAATATATAAAAATTACGAAACTGTGAAACAGTCGCCAACCAAGCAAGCAGAGTAGGTGTGTCCATCTCGAGTTTCATGCCAACAACCTCCATTATTCACCTTGCAATGCCCGGGCCCACTAGCTGCCATTGGAAACAATACAAGGTTAAGACAAATTATACATGTTTCAAAACTATGCTACTCGGTATGCACACTCACCATTGCTTCTCTCTATATAAATACACACCAGCACGCACAAATATGGTTCCAAATGAACTCCAAATCATTTTTTGGGTAAGTTATACATGTTTCAAGACACACACTTCTATAATCAGATCAAATGACATCTACCAGAAATATACGAGATATGTCTTCATCTGATTTCTGAAGTTTTTAAACATACTTAAACAGATTTCATAACTCAAAACCTCAAAATATATATCCAGGAAGTCGTACACAGGTCAATGTTCCCAACTTGCACCCGAATTCCAAGTAGAACAGAGAAATATCAGGCTGACTAAATTTTCAAATTTGGTAATATTCAATGCAAAACCTAGATATTCCCAAATTTCTAACAAAAAAAACTCTGAAGTTACTTCCAGTTAAGGGTTCCAAAAATATCGAAGACATAACAAGTGTGAAATTTTCTTCATCTCTGCATCACCATAGATATTAAATTATTTGTTCTCAATCATTTGGAACCACACAATAAGAAAATTGTTCATACAACTGCACGAAGCACGAAAAAATACAAATCATTCACAGTGAAGTATTGAATTCGTGATCATTTCTCACATTTCATGTTTACTTTGAAGAGAGAGATGATAAATGGGTCGAAAATATCAACCAATGTAGTAGATGATCAAAAAACCAGAAAACCATTCAACAAGGCCTGCCATCATATGCATAACACTTACATATTGATCACTAAAGTACAGAAGTCCTCAACAAGCAGACACAAAATCGTCATGGAAATTATGGGTTAACAGTCTTCTACAAAACGTTAGCAAGCAGTTGCTCAAAAAACTTAAGCTGTTGTAAAATGGGCTCGTCCATGCTATGGGGCACTGACGCCTCTCCCTCACACCACCAACTTTTGCAAACGGCAGAACAAAACAGCAATCAAGTTGAACTCAAAAATACATAAACAAAATGAATATTGAAAACCATTAATTGGGAGGAAAAACGTACATTGAAACTTGAATAAAAAATCACCCGTAACCCCTCAAAACAACATCATATGTCAGTGTCGTAGCTTACATTAGCTGCATAGATGATTCTCTAGGAGTTCAGACCAATGTGCTTGGCACAGCAACAGCTTACAGATTAGGTGGTAAAAATAGCTGATTATGCGAAGAAAGGGACTTGATTCTTTTGGCTTCCGCTTACAGACTCAACAATGTGCATCAAGTTGTAAAGAGACAATATGCAAGTTGTAAATTCAAACTCTATGCTTTAACTTCATTCACCCAAGAAGTTACTTTAGTTAATTAACCCTGAAAAACTGTGTCCACTCTAAGTGCTAAATCAATCATCCAAACTTCAAAAGTGCGTGCATGAGGAGCACATATTTTGTTTCAAATCCTAGACTAGTTGTTCCAACTTCTAAGAAGTGGATGGACATTCATTATATATGACCTTCACAAGAAGTTGAGGGACACTTGGCCCCGGAACAAGTTTAGGGAACAACTCAGCGTAAGTAATTCCTACTTCAAAGGGTCTCAGTAGCATCTTCTCATGGATCATGGACAACTAGTTATGTCTCATGGTTAGAAGATCTATCATACGTTCGAAATACCCTTGGAAGATGTAGTTAGAACCACTCTCTAATCTTTTAACATTAAATTTCAAATTAGACACAGAACCTCATCACAATACAGAGGGCGTATGAAAGAGGAAGCATGTGTTAAATGAAAGAGAGGCAGCACACCTTAGCAACAAGGACTCGCATGGAAACAAGAGAAAAAAGAACCAATAGAATAATATACCAAAACACCATAGCATGCTATAAAATTGCCGGATATCTCCTGCCTTTAGTTTACCAACATGTTGAAAAAGGAGGGACTGAAGAGCACATTTCACAAGCAAAAATCCATAGCAAGCCATGTAAACTAAATAACATGGTACACCATTGACTAGATTAAAAATATTTGCTAGGCCCTATTAAGACATCTAAATGTGGTTACTTTTCAATAAGTAGATCATGTGATATAGCAATAGGTTTGAGGGTTACCAAGTAATGTTATGTCCACACACTCACAATTGTGTGTTTTTATAACAAGTTCCACCACACATTTAATTAGATAAAGGATTGGTTCGTTTTCACACACACACAGCTTATTCTTTACCTTGACAGTTACTGTAACCATCTCCCTTGAACTGCACACCATCAACCAGAGGGCATTCACAAACTCTCCCACGAAATGTATCCTAAGAACATTCATGTAACTGTCAGAAATAATAAATAAATAGACAGCTGACATTCAAACAGTAATGCGTCATAAGAAGTTGCCTTGCATGCAGTTATGTTGGCTGCTTTATCTTGCCAGCAACCACCGTTATTCCCCAAGCACTCATTTGTCTCCACTTCTGCAATAAAGAAGACATCCAGTCCAAAATTATCATGCAAGTCAAAACCCATTATCCATAACACTTTTATATCACTATTTGGCTCAAAACAGAAACTAAGAATTTACCCCCACTCAAACAAACAGCTGGTTCCGTGGTTTCCTCAAAACCAGCACAAATGGCCTTCAAAACAGCACCTTTGTCCAATTTCCCTGGAATCATATATTTTAGATACCAAAAAAGAGTACTGTTCTCATAAGAAAAGTACAATTATTACACAAGCAGACCTCGGTATTGTCGATTATTGACAACAAGAGTTGGCAATATAGTTACATCCCCACGTGATCCTTTTCCAACCTACGTAGAATATATACATCAAACAACCATGTGATTGAAGTGGTATCACCAATTAGAAAGTTCGGCATGGATCTTCATATGTTCACCACCAGTACAGAAATAACAAATTCGTACTTGAGCATCTTGCTCTTCTTTCAAAACAGGATTGTCAGAATCGACATTTGGGTCTCCCATGCACTTCTCTATCTTTTTAAGATCTAGCCCTGTGAAGTTGAAGCATGAACAATCACAAAACAACACATGCAAGCTCACTGGCATACTAAGATGTAACGAAAAGTTATTCACCTAGGGATCTGATAACATTGTCGGCACATTCCTTGTTGTATTTTTTCTCCTTCATAGGACACCTAATTTGGAAATCAGTCACATAGTCCCACCAGACCCAGGGCTTTTTGGTCTCATTAGCCACTTTAAACACACAAAGCTGCCTCAAGTTTTCAAGAACCACATCTTTCCCTTCGTAACCTCTGCTAAAATCCTGTTCAGGATCAGGCGCACAATATCTTCCATGATTGATACATTGGGACTTGCACTGTTTGCTTATTGTGAATGCCTGAGGGCAGTACCAAGTTATATAATGGGGTGTAAATTGGGTATAACCACCTTTTTCAAGAATTTGAGCTGCTCCCTTGAAATCTTTCACAAATTCCATTAACATATCACACTTAAACCCACACTCATCGTTGCTATTGGTCCACAACTCATATTCTACCCGATCATCTGGGTGTGGAACAGCTTCTCTCCAATCAAGATTCACATTTACCATTTCCCCACCATTGAGTGCTTTCTTTAACTTTTCACCAAAACTTTTCTCAATGAGCGCAGATGGTATTGTGATGTTTTCCATATATTTGGCAGATGAACTATCCTCTTCAGGGGTGTCCATGGTTATCAATGCTTCCTCAATATCATCTGCTACAAGCACTGCAGAAGCACCAGCATTTTGGGCATTCCAGACCTTCAAGGCGAAAAAACAATCTGAAAAAAACAAACATGAAATTGTCTTATACAAACAGATGGAGAAAAACAAATATATGTTGATACCCTATCCGTTCAAAATGGTAAACTAGTTAAAACGATTATTATAAACCTATACCCTTTCCAAAAATGCTAGGAACGCAACATTTGGAACACAACATAGGCACAACATGCCTTATTTGGGAAAAAAATGGTGGGTCCCACGACAAAAACTGGTGGGTCCCACGACATTTTCTTTCAAAATAAGGCATGTTGTGTCTATGTTGTGTTCCAAATGTTGTGTTCCTAGCATTGTTGATACCCTTTTACCAGTCAGACTAAATAAGGTTACCCCTTAATTCACCGACAAACCATGACCCAGAAATAAACTTGCCAATGTCAAAAACTAGGAACAAAACAGCTTAATTAACCAAATTAAAAAAGGTAACTCCAAAAATCAATAAAAAGAGAACTGCTATGACCAATGACAAATAAGAATCAACAAAAGGATACCTCAATGACACCAATCATCCTCCCAGAGACATGCGAACAGCAAAAATGATAGAACTAAATAAAAATTGCGAAAAATTGTAATAAGATCAAAACGAAATTGGGTAAAGCGCTGTGCTTTGACTTAACCCTTAACCCTATTCTCCATATATAGTAACCAATTATCCTCCCGGAGCCAATAGAACAGCAAAAACAAGTGAATTACCCAAAATCATGAGAATGGTAACTCCACAATTAACCAATTACTTCAAACATCAAGTAAAGTAAACCCATCAAGAAGCAACAGATTGTGCTCTAACTACAAAAAGGACACTACCTCCCCGATCGACCAGCACGAAATTCGGCAAAGCACCGGGCTTTGACTTGAACGAAACACCGGATTCGTGGAAACTGCGACACCCTTTCCTGTTCTCCTTCGGGTAAACCACTGTCCCCGCCATGCTTCCTCCGTACTGAGGAATCCCGAAGTTTCCAATGGCACTATCGTGAGTTCCCTTTATGCTGTCCGGCGACGTCACTGTAAAGCTGTTCTTCTCCACCACGAACCGAGCAAGTGTCGGCGGACAAAAAGTGAGTAACAGAAACCCTAGAAACAGTACCGATACTGACACCCCAGGACCCATTTTAGAAATCAAATTCGGAGGCTTCAAGAAGCAGAAATCAGTGCACTGAAAGCGATCAGAAAGAAAAAACGGAGGTGAGAGCGAGGATTTCGGTTTCTTTCCTTCTGCTACAGTAAATACAAATACGAGTGCATGGGTATGATAGATTGCGTGGTGGCGGTGTGTGGAGCGTTCCGAAATCAAAGAGTAAAATCACTGTCAAATTAGGGGTTTATGAACAAAAATAGGAGCGTGATCTATCATCAAAGGATCTTTAAATTGTAATTCTTCAAATTTTCAATCCAAAAGGGTGATGGAATAAACAATTGGAGTATCAGTATAGCATCTTGGATATGTGTCTACTTCAAAGTCCAACC
>NMUG010005113.1:0-13356 GCA_002855965.1 Monotropa hypopitys | reverse complement strand
ATATTCATATCATAATGCATATTCATTGTCATTTCAAGGACTTTTAGACAATTCTACATTTTTCAAATCATGCCTCCTTCAACTTCAATACTAAACCATGTTTTCATTACCATGTTTTTCATCTTAATCTTCTATTTCAAAAAATATGAATATCTCTTATTGCAATTCAATTATTTCTTCAACAAATCATTTATATGCATGTATGCATTATTTATTCAATCTTAAGTCTATGTTTCAAAATCCTTTAAGTATGCATTCTTTCATTTATTCAATATGACAAATTCTAATTTGTACTTCGGCATGCCATCAATTGCAATATTTGACACTTAACAAACTATGTGGTATATGGGGCATCTAATGGAGATATGAGCATATAATGGAAGTCAGGGATAAAAAGAGATAAATCTCTAATCAAGCACATGAAGCAAAAAGACAATTATGGGGACATCATCAAAACATGTGTACCACACACTCTCTATCAAAGCCAAGCCCCACCGATAGATGAAGCCATGGGAGGAATGACCCCAATTGACTCAGTGTCATCCTTCACTCTAGTGGAAACAAGGCCGCAGACCTAACTCTTCTGAAAAAGCAAGTCCTTGATACGAGCGACCTGGCTAGTGTACTCGGCGTCAGCCTCATCAAAACCCTTGTTGAAGAACTCATCCTCAAGCCCAACCATCCTTTTGTTCGCCTCTTCCAGCTCAGCACAGGCCTTCTCAGACTCGGCCTTCAGCAGTTGGATCTCTTCATCCTTGGATGCAATTTCAGCATTCTTGAAATCAATGCTGACTTCATGGGCCTTGGTCTATACAGCCATCTCTACAGAAGAATTTTGGGCCTTCTCCAGCTTCTTCTGGTTGTTCTCACTAGCCTTCTGAGCCGAGCGAGAGGAGATCAGCAACTCAGCAATGCGCCAATCCACACCAACATTGGCGGTTATCATCCGCAAATACAAGAAATTAACAACACAAGCCAAAAACAAAGATAGAATAAAAATGGCCAAATAAAGGGACAACACTTGACCGACGTGGTACATCATACGATGGAAGTAGGTCCTTGAGCCTAGGAGGAGCTCCTCAACATCCTTTGGCATCATAAAGGCTTGGTCTAGAGCCGTGGCTACGGCCGGTCTCTCTTCCACTGTATCGGTGGCAACAAGTTTATATCCTTCATAGAGAAACGCAGGGGTCCACTTCGGCACCACGGTCGCATCTCCACCAATGGACGGCTGGAGGATCTCCGAAGTCCCAACATCAATAGCAGCCAGAGCAGCAGGCACCTCCTCGGCTTGTCGGGCCCTCTTCTTGGCACGAGCCTCATTCAGCTCGTCCATAGTAGGAGCTGCCCGACTGTAAAGTCCAAAATATGTAAAGATTGTATTTTGGGTTATTTGGCATTTTCATGATTGATAGAATATAATTAGTTGAGTTGTAATTTTATATTTTAGAAGCGTCTATTTAGGATGTGGAAGAAAAAGTCATATTGCATTGTAATAGTTTTTTATTTTCCTTATTTTGAGTTTTCAGGCGTCAAGGAATTGATCGGGATTGAAGAGACTTGTCAAGATGAAGTCCAGGAGCCAAAAGAATATTTTTTTTTTAGAGAAAGTCGCTAAGCCATCTTCAAATTTTGCTCAAGCGAAATTCAAATGTCACTCAAGCCAAACTTAAATTAGGTATGGGCTTCTCGGATCTTCGTTTCCATATTCATTGATACAGATTACATTGGCAATTGGGGATTTGCAGCTGTGCGATTCATATGATTTCCTAAATCGAGTAAGGTTTCTATTTTATACACTCTCTCTAACAAAGATTGGTGATTTCCTAAATCGTTTCAAATGGCCATACAAAGGCAATTTCGATTTCGTGGTTTTCAAAATAAATTTCGTTTTCAGAAAATTTTGTTTTGAAATCAAACCCAAAATCATTTTATATATACACACCTTGTTGGATTGAAAAAGTATGGGAGTGAACAATGGAGTAGTGAGAGGTTAGAGTTTTCTGGGTTTGTGTAAAATGGGCATGGAGTAAATCGTAGGTCAGAGGTATTTTTGCTTTGCTACAGGTTCTGATTTTCACTTAAATACGTTTTCTGGGTTGATCGAACACAGTAGGGTAATTCCTTAAGATTTGTTTCATTGTTTTTCGATTTGGGTTATCGAACACAGAGGTTCCCACTGTTTAATTTTCAGTTTGGGTTTCAATCACAGAAGTTGATTTTGATTGTCGATTTTGTTCTAGGTTGATCGAACACAGAGGTTCCCATTGATTAATTTTCAGTTTGGGTTTCAATCACAGAAGTTGATTTTGATTTTCGATTTTGTTCTAGGTTCCCATTGATTAATTTTCGGTTTGAGTGTCAATCACAACATTCCATTTTGATTTCCAATTTCGTTCTGGGTTTATTTTACAAATCGATTTGATTTTTTTAAAGCATAAGTTACAACTGTGGAATCAATTTAATGAAGTTACAGTAAGTTTTCTGGGTCCATTTTTAGTTTTCTGGGTTTATGTTTCAAAATCAATTTGTTTCAGTTTCAATTTTTGAAAACATGAGTTTTTGGTTTTGTTTGTTGGACATTCAATAGATGGATGTTTTGATTGTGTCTCAATGTTGCAATTCACATAGAAGAAAAGTTTTTCGATCCTTGTTTCTGGGTTTCCTCGCACCAAGCATCTGAGTTAATTTTCAAAATAAATATGCTATAGTTACGATTTTGTGCAAAAGAAGTTTCTGGTTTTGATCCTAATTTTTTGGGATTTTGATTCACACAGTTGTTTATTTGATTTGATTAGAGTGTTTATGGTTTTGTGAAAAACATACAATAGAATGTTTAATTCTGGGCTTTAGATATGGTTTTTTAGGTTTCGTTCAAATTGAGTTTCTGAGTTGGTTTAAGTTAATTCATTCATTGACTCTGAATTTTTTGAGAGAAAATATTCTTAGTTTGTGCCTTTGAAAATCATTGTGGAATTGACGGAACATACAACGGCAACTTCAAATGAGTAGTTCATCTTCAAGATCAAGAGCATTCAATTGTCAAGATCAGATTGGAAGACCTTATGTGATTCAAGGAGCGAGCACGTGTTCGGTGTACGAGCAAGTCGGCAAAGGTCTCTGGTCAACCTCGAATGAGTCTGTGTTATAAGTATGAGTCTTTATAACTGAATAAATGTTAATTAGTGTTTGTTTTTCCTTCCCGTGGTTTTTACCTTTTTGGGGGTTTTCCACGTATATCTTGTCTTGTGCCACTGTTTGGTTCTTCTTTATATCTTTTTAGTTTATATGAATGCACAAATAAATTAATTAAGTCGACAACTTAATTTGGAATCATAGAAATAATTTTTAAGAAACAATTAATTTAAAATAAAGATAGAATTTTTAATTGGTAATAACAACATCTTACCTCGTACTCGGTAGGTAAATTTCAGAGCTGGCCTCTCTCCAGTAATGGCCACGATCGGTTCTGCATCAACGGGGGTCTCGCCTAACACGTCGGTAGCAATGTTCTTTGGCCTTCTTCTAGTGGCCTTCTTCCAAGGTATGAGTATACGTGGGCGTATACTTAAGCAAAGTAGGGGCCGAACATCTAGACGTGGGAAGCTCAGATACCTTCTTGATTCTATCTAAGTCTGCCTAGAATCTCAGGCTGTTGATAATACTAGATTCTGCAAAAGAAAACGCAAGTTAGCAACGCTTCATATGACTATCGACTAGAGTTGAGAAGGCAAAGACTCACATGGAGCACCGGGCTTAAAGGGAATCTGGAAGGGCCCCTTCGAGGAATCAAATATGTCAAAAATGATCATACAATTATTGGCATAGTTGTCAGAATCTGGCAAGTTGGCAATCAGACTAGTCTAATTTGGACTCCAGCTGAAGTAGTACTTTCTAGATCTCTTATTAAAATTGAGCAGATAGCACCCGAATATGTACTCAAGGGAGATCCTCTCTTTCTCTCGAAGGGTCACATTAAGACAAACCACCCCATGATGATTTTAAAAATGTTCACCGTCACTTGGGATGGCGTGAGGTGCATCTGGCTGAAGAACCTACTCAATATAGAGTGAAAGGAGAACCAAATGCCCCCTTCAACTACGGCTGGGATGGGGAGGTGAATGTGCGATGGCCCTGATTCTGTATCACTGACTAGGGTCAGGGAGAGGTGAACGTCGACCGGTACATCATATTCCTCTCTAAAATCTTGAATGACGGTCTCTGAGGACATCAATTGGCGGAACTTGTCGGACCGCTTCTTCGACGCCATGGCTAAAACTTGAGGAGACAAATAGGGAGGAACTGTTAGGCAGTCTAGAAACTACCCGAATGGTGAAGCACGAAAAGGAAATACTCAGGTGGGTGACAAACCACCAGTCATCTAGGCAACAAACACCAGCAACGAGAGAGAGGACACCCATAAACAATGGAGTTAAAGTTTTCCAGCATCCTTAAAGGCCTTGGAAAGTTAACCCCATGGCCAAATTCGGGGGAAAATCACGGAATCGATAAAATAAAGAAGAAAGAAAAATGCAACGGGAAACAAAGAGGCATTCTTGAAAAAGAAATAGAGAGGAAGAAACCGCAAAAGCTTCACCGGAAGTCGATGTAGACGGTGGCCAGAAATTGCCAAGGTAGAAGGGGAGAAGCTTCAGTAGGGTTGCAAATGGAGTAACTTGCAACCCTGGAAGAGAAATATATATCCAGGCTTTGGGAGGGAAAAGTAGGTGACTGGTCGACCGGACAAACCGGTAAGGAGACAACACTAATTGCAACATTAATTAAAAGATGAGCCACCACTGCCGAATGACTATCGCACGCACGACCTATCATATCAATCACGAGGCCGGCCAATGGTAGTGTGCCATGTGGAATGACATCTCATCTTTCCAGGTGCGTAATCATGACTAGGGATTACACCTGTTGAAATGACGTCGCGACAAAGGCTCCAGTGGCGCAGAGAGTGACAGGTAATCACATTCAAAAAGTGACGGTTATCAAGTTGTTACAGGCACAAGTCCCAAGGGGCATCAAGGCCTGGTCCTTCCATGCCTCTTCGGCACCAATGAATTCCTATAGCTTCGAGTCAACCCACTTCGGCTAAGATATCTCGTCCAAAGGGGTTGAGGGGCTATTGTTGGGGGCCGAACCAAGAAGGGAGGGCGGAGCTCTAGATATCAGGTCTAAGGTCAAGCAGCTGACCAAGGAAGAACCGACGACAGGGGTTCCTGGGGCTCACTTTGGCACGAAAGGTTTATTGCTTGGGATAGCTCTCAGATGATGGTGCATGGTACCGAAGGGTGCCTCTTCAGCCAGACAGCATATAACCTCGATTGTAGGAAAGATTCTCCTGAAGGATAGCATACCGGATTCCCCACTCGTGGCAGACACACGTCTGACAGTGGAATCATCTTTCTAAGAATCTTGTGACATATTAGTCCACTTTTCATCTTTCCAGCCATCCGATGCTATCGGTCGCCACCTTGCCACTTAGCCGCCCATGCACACAGACAGGACAGGCACACTGTCCCAATATGCCAGATTGGGTGCTCACTCACACTGAAGCACATACTAGACACTCGCTGATGATTCTATAAAAGAGTAGATCATTCCATATTTGAGGTACACTATTCTCCAAGGCCTAAACTCTATCAAATTGCTCTCTCTCTCTCTCTCTAGAAGTACTTGCTAACTTTATCATCGGAGGGTTTACCAGTAGCACTGTCGGTAGCCTAACATCTCTCTTTTTTGTAGGTTGTTCATCCAAATACCACCTCTAACTGTTTGGATCCACCGGTTGAAGGCTTACCCCTCAACACTAGGTACTACAGTTCCCCCAAACTCACTAGTATAGAGTTTCCTAAATCTCTATATGCCTCTCCTACAGCATAACCCACTTTCCACTGACTAAAATTAGCCTGATTCTTAGCTATATGAGCCATAAATGTTCTCATTCTTTCTATGTCATTCACCACTGATGGATTAACCGGAACTTGAGGTTGATTGACTACCTCAATTCTCGGTCCATTAGATGCATTATCTTCTGAAGAATCCATAATCAATCGTGTTTCAAACAACACAATATATAACAATATAGAGAGCAATTATGAAATATGTTAGTAACATTTAAGACACATTCCTTAACTCCCTATACATAACCTATGGTCCACTACTAAGTCATCTATAGACTCAACTCCACTGAGACATCATGTATATCCAATTAACATCCCAAGACTTCCAACTAGAAGAAACGGTGATCAGGTATTTTTCACGTTAGACCTAATGGTAGTCAACAATTATGCACGACATTCTCGGACAACTCCTTACTCTCAAACACTCAATCCAAGAACCTTATAAAACCTAGACTCTGATACCATGATGTCATGTCTTGTACCACTAAGACGTCTGCGTGAGTCCTAAATGACATGAGACATTACTATCAATTACACCCAAATACCCAATTAATTCACAATATGATAACTCACTAATATACAAACTTTTTCATACATAAACAACTCCAACTTTATGTTACAAAATTCTCAACATAAGATTAATTATTACTCCAACATAACAACAATGAAACTTCCACAACTAATTACAACCATTGTTTACAAGTTGTATTACACTTTCTCAAACAAACCCTCTCTTATGTCACACTCCCAAAATAATACAAAGTGTATAAACTCACTATTTGCTTCTTCGGAATGTCTATCAACTTGGACTTGTAGTGGACCGACATGTCTATCGCCAATGATGTGAGTCTGGATTTACAAGTAAGAAAAGAAATACAAAAAATTCAGGAATTCATTAGTTATAGAAAATGTATATCGAATAACAGGAAACAAAGACTAGCAAGTATGAAATGCAAATATCATACTAAATCCCATTTATTCAATTTCTCAATTATTTTCATCAATTATTATTCTTCCTTTTTAAGGGCATCACTCACCATTTGATGGTTACTCAACAATATTGTTCTGCCACACTCGGTTTATCGGATTCCAGTCATTTATGGCTCCATCGAGCAAATGTGTCCGCTTGCAATGAACAATAACGTTCAATAAATACAATCTCGATGACTAGCAATCTCAATGACCAGAATATTTTATATTCATTTCATAGTCTCAATGATGAGCTTTCTTTATTTCCTTAGATTCAACGTCTACAATGATTTTATTTGTTTTCCATGTCCAAAGAATTCATAATGGAAAAACCCTAATCATGCTTGTCTAAAGCTCAAATAAGAATATCATGAATAACAACACATTGCAAGATCAATTGAATAGGGGTGAAAGTAAAATTGAAAAAACTGAACCGACCGAGAAAACCGACCGTTCAATTCGGTTTTCGGTCGGTCCCATGCACGTTCGGTTCATTTCAGTCTGCAGTATGTTTTTTTCCTAGTTTTCGGTTCGGTATCGGTTTTGTAAAAAAAACATATGAATCGAACCGAACTGAATAAATATATTTTTTATAAAAAATATATATTTATAAAAACAGTATATTTTGTGGACTGGATTTTGTAAAAAATAGTATATTAAAGATGAAAAATAAAAAAACTGATTTTTGGGCCTAAATGTTGGGCTAAACCCCAAAAAATATTGAAAACTAAAAAAACGAAAAACCGAAAATACCTGACCAAAACCAATCTAGTTCGAACCGAATTTAAACCAAACCGAATTCGGTCAGCTTCGGTCCGTAGCATATGTGCACCGAACCAATCGGTTCGGTCTGAAATATCCCAAAAAACCAACCGAACTGGACCGATTTCACCCCTACAATTGAACACCAAATAGGAATCAACATGTTGTTTAATAGTAAACAATGTATAATATGAACATCTAATCATGCTTGTTCACTTTCAATCGAGGAATAACTTGAATAACACATTTGCATAAATTAAACGATATACAATATGTGTAATTAATGAACTCGCCGAAATAGTTTACCGAATTTTTCTTGCTTTTCAGAAGCCTCAAGTGCGGTGGCTTCCTTTCTTGAATTTATTCTAAATTAGTTAGAAATAATAGTAACTCTTTAAATTTGTAACTTATTTCCTTAATTTAAATCTTTCTTAATAACCTTAAGTTTTGTTTTAATCTCTCCAAAACCCTTTTCCTCTGATCTTATAATGATCCTTAATCCCCTTAGGCACACATAGGATTCACCCTTTAAAACTAGGTTTTCATCCCTTCTGACTGGAATGGGATTGGTACCGGACTGGTATACTGCCCGATATACTATCCGGTATGTCAGTTGGTTAGCTCTTGGAAAAATTTCCCAAGCCAAAAGTTTATTGAAGATCGGTATGGAACTAGTATGTCGTTCTGCTATCGGTTCATGGTGTTCTTGGTGTTCTATCCAGAAAAGCTACGGGAAAACACTTGAAAACTGTTTCTAACATCAATTTTTACTGAAAATACTCATGTACTAGCAAGTCTTAACCTTTTATCATCCATATAACCACCAAAACTCGTTACAAACATGATTTAATCCTTACCCATGGTTATAAACTTAACAAGTTCTTACAAAAATCAATCCCCAACTATTTTTCTCCAAAACCTATGATTTATAAAAATCAAAGGAAACTTACCAATTTTACTAGAGACAATCCCTTGGAGTTGAGTTTCCAAGATTTCTCTCAAGCTCTTCTTCTTCTCCCCTCTCTTTCTCTCTCCCATAGGTTGTTTAGTAAAGGTGACAAAGTTCACCTCTTACATGTATTTTTCTAAATCTTTAAAGGAAAAATGATTCTATAGTTTCTATCCCACTATAAGGACATGAACCTCATAGGTAATTATCACATGTTGCATCCTTCACCAAGTTTAGGTACACCTAATTCTGATTTCCCCCTTTTTGCCAAATTACCTCCTTATAAAATAATTATTATAGTTTAGTATAACTGTTTGCTAATCCTTCTTGATTTAATCAAGTCACCACAATTTAATCATCTCTTTAGTTTATTCTTATAAAATTTAATGAATTTTCTCTAAACTTGATTTTTCATATAATCTCGATAAAATTTTGAACGAGTATTATAGAAGTAGTAATCCCTCTAGAGATTGCATCCCCACTATCCACACTGAATTAGTCGAACATGGGAAACAACAATGCTCTGGACATACATCTGGATCTAGCCAAAGAAAGAAGGGAGAGGCACTCATCAAGTTGGCTTCTTACCAAGAACAATTGGTCAAATTTCACAATAGGAAGGTTCACCCAAGGGAATTCGGAGTTGGTGACTTGGTACTCAGAAAATTCCTTGGAAATAACAGGCACCCCAACTGATGGAAAGCTTGGGGAAAATTTGGAAAACCCTACAAAGTGATCGAAAAAGTAGGTCAAGGGGCTCATAGACTTGAAGATAGAGTTGTCGAACGGGCCATGCCGGCACAAGCACAGCATAATACGACACAGTATGGACAGCAATACATGACACAATGACTAAGTTGGGCTAGGCCATCATATTTGAAGCCCACGACATGACACAAAATGGGCATGACACAAAGTACAATACAAACATGATTTTTTATTTGTTTTCAAAATACTACAACTATCATAAATTTGTAGAGAACACATAAAACGACATTTCTTATACTTTCTACTATGACACGTGATCTACGAACACCTTTTATGTCATCAATTTGATCGGAGTTCTTTTAGTGCATGTAATTGAGTGTTGGATGATAGGAGAAGCAAAGTAACTCAAGAAATGTTGGATTGCCTCAGGTTCTTAAAGAATTAGGAAGATGCACATCTTGGACTTCAAAACTCAAAGTTGAATGATATTACAAAATATTTTTCAAATATAGATATAGACAGTGAGTCGAATGAGTTGCGAGTTAAAATGTCATACAAAGGTGGGGTTTTTGATACATATTTTCTATAAAAATTTATATTTTTATATTAAATTTTTTAATTTTAGTCACATAGAATTTAACTACATTTATTGTATGGCCCGAGCACGGGCATAACACGGCACAACATGGCATGGCACAAATTGTGGAAGGTCGTGGTCAGTAGGCATGGTGATAAATAGGTTGGGCAGGCACGACATGACCCATTTGACACCTCTATTTGCAGATCTAGATGGAGGACTTATCCCATGTACATGGAATGTCTCCAACCTCATAAATGTTTTTAGTAGAAGTGTAAACCGGACAAAGATTGTACATTTAAAATATTTGCAATAGAAAGCATTCTTTTAAGCCTTTCCTTCAGTCTACTTCAAACCTTATTATAATGAAGAAAATACTCAAAAAGTCTTCACTTTCTCACTAGAGGCAATGGTCATGAATAGAGAATACTCAGAATAGGGTGAGAAGCCCTATGACTAATGGTCCCGAACTAAGAGCCTTTAGGGGATGAGAAATCCCAAGGAACCATGTTTAAAATGGGAGGGAAGCCTAAGGGCTATAATAGGTCCCAAACTAAAAGCATCTTTAGGGAATGAAATGCCCAAATTCGAAATGGGTGAGAAGCCCAGGGGATGTAATGATCCCGAAGTAAAGTATATTTAGAAAATAAGAAATTTCAAGATGTCCAAGTTCAAAATTGGTGAGAAACGCAAGTGCTGCAGTGGTTCAGAGTTGAAAAAGCTATCTTTAAGGGAACAAAAGTTCCAAGATGGCCCAAAGTATAAAGATGGGTGAAAACCCCAAGGGTTGTAGTGGTCCCGAGCTAAAAAAGCTATTGTTAAGAGAATAAATGTTCCAAGATGGCCCAAAGCTTAAAAAAGAAAACTAAGTATTAGAGTTAAAAGAAAAGTGCTAGTATAAAAATGAAAAAGATTAGAAAGATCCAGAAAACAAAAGATAGTTAGACACAAAGTATTATAACAGTTCAGAAATATTTTATTAAACAAGAAAAATTTAGCATAACACAAGTACAAAAAAGCAAGATCCTAAGTTAGTTCAACAATATTCAATTTTTTAGCAGCCTCATCACTAGTAGAAGTAGCATCAGTAGAAACAACTTCAATATCATAAGGAGTTGCTTCAAGTGTTGGTGGATCAGAAGGATAGTCAGCTTTAGTAGAGGAAGAGATTGGAGCATTAGGGATGGACTCTACGATAATAGCTATTTCAGAACCAGCTCCTTAAATTGAGGGCTGGATAGATTCCCTAGATGAGGCTTTGCTCGGCAAAGGAATCTCCTATCAAAGAGGAGAGTCCATTGGGACCTTCAGAGCATCGAGTGCAACCCCCAAAGCTCAGAGAAAAAGTGGTCCTTCAACTGAGGTAGTTTCTCCACGAATTGTGTCTTGTAATTGGCAGTCATTGCATCGACACCCCTATTATAGACCTCCTAAGATGCCTTCTGAAGCTCATACTTATCATGTGCCAACTCTAGAGATCTCACCTTTAGCTATTCTACCACGACACATAACCTAGCATCATGATCTTTGGCCTGCTTGTCCATCTTGTCTTGGGTCTCCTTCTTCAGATCTTCCAAAGTAGCCTTACCCTCGTCTTTAGCCTGAGAAAGGGCTGCCTCTAATCTCTCGACTTCCTATTGCTCCTTGGTGTAAGAAGTGATTATTTTCTAGATTCATTTTTTGAGCAAATAAATCTTTCCCTCAAGTCGATGTGCAGACACCAAGATGCTTTCTGCTCGGTTGGACTCTTTGGTGTGTTTAGAGGACAACATTCTATACCTGATGGCACTCTCTGTTGGACACTGAGCAGTCTGTCAAGAAAAATAAAATTGATTAGTACATTGGCAAGAATATAATGACTTAGTGGAATATAATTCGAAGTTACCTTGAAGGAATAAGATATGACTTTCTTTATCAGGAGGTCCATTGAGTATTTAGCCTTTACAGCCATATCAATATGAAGCATCACGATATGGTGCACCCTAATGGCCATGATGACATTGAGGACCATGTCGGTTTGTCGTACAAGGCATCCATCATCTCCCATCAGGAATGGTAAGGCCTCCTTTCCTAAGCCTCTTTATCTACAATGGTAAGGCCTCTTTTCCTAAGCCTCTTTATCCCATAGGACTCTTCAATTGACTCTATAGCCTCCCTGTTCCTTTGGCGAGTTCTAGTGGGAGGGGGAAGAGCTCTTATGATTGGAGGAGGATGAGGTATGATAGGTGCATAAAAGCACCTATTTGCATGCTTTAACATAGGGATTGTTCGTCCCAGGGGTAGTTATTTAATATGTTTTTGTTTAGTTTTTATGTTTTCAGGAAAATAAAGATCACAAGGCATAAAATGATGCAAAATAGGCTAAATCATGAAAGGGAAAAGTGAGAAGTTTGAGGAATGCATTGATGGATCAAACCCCGAGCTCAAAAAATCAAAATCAAGCAAAATCTGCTACCGTCGTCCGGACGAGCAAGACCCATAGTCCGGACGAGCTCACCAGGAGACCCCAGGATGCTGCACAGACCATGGTCTGAACGACCCTTAGCTTCGTCCGATATATTGAAGACCGTCGTCCGAACGAAGGAAGCGATTGCTTCGGACGACTGGGGCAGGAAGTTGTATTTTGATGTTCAGCACCATGGTCCAGACGGGGATATCATAGTCCAGACGACTAACGCGGAAAAACTCGTTTTTTATATGATTTTTAAATCTTTTTTAAGAGGGATTATGGAAGGACTATATAAAGAACAATATAGGGTTAAAATACTTATGTTTTGTATTACTTTTGAGCCACCAATAGAGATAAAGAACTCTAGAGGCTCCTCCTCCATCTTTATCTTCTTTCTTGCTCCTTCTATGGCGGCCATGAGTTTTCAAAGTGTGATCTCCATGTCCGGCTAAACATCGCTTCTAGGGCGATGGCTATATCTTTCTCTGAGTGATTTGCGATTCAAGTGTTTGGTAAAGTTTGATTACGTATGTATGGATTTCTTGTGTTTCAATCTTAAACTTACATCATATTCATTTGTATTCTCGAGATTGGATGACGGAGATACAAATTATTCATTGATCTAATCGTAACCCCTATACTTGAGACACTATATACTTGCAAGACAACTTGTGCACATATAGGCATAGCCTAGATTGGAGACACAAGTTGTGCTACAAAGATATTGTGTACCACATTAGGGTGCGTGCATTTCCCCTTTGTTCCGGTGTGGATTTGGCCAATTCTCATTGAGACTTAGGGTTTTTAATTAAAGTTTTTACTTACATGCATTTTGTAAATCATGAGGAATGGATTATACCAAAGCCCTAGATCTCTCCTTTACTAAATTCCAATTCGTAAATTTTAAGTTCACAAGTTAATTACATTTTAGTCTTAATTCAAAAACAAACTCAAACCTTCGTCATTTTACAAACCGATCTAGAAAACTCTTGAAAATTACTTAATTGAAGCCATCATTGTCTCTGTGGAT
>NMUG010005112.1:0-13357 GCA_002855965.1 Monotropa hypopitys | reverse complement strand
TTGCTACCTATCTATTGTTGCCTTGTTGGACTTAGTTAACCTAGTTATTTTGATGAATTTGGTGATTTTAAACAGGTTTTGTTAAAAATCTGGTAATGTTTTAAACAGATTTTTAAACAGTCAATAGGTCTGAGTGCTTTTAAAACTTTGTATGGCTCTTACAATCTTAAATTCATAGGATTTTGGTTCTTGTTTTTTCATGAGTCATGAAACCAAACTAATCTTGTCCATGCTCACCCGATTTTTTCCCCAGCAATGTGTTTTCTGACTGATTAGTGAAATCTTAATTTCACACTTCTGATTTAACTTTTCTATTGCTACATGATGGTACTAACTGTGTGTGTGCGTGTGTGTGTGAGAGAGAGAGAGGTTACAATCAAATCAATGCCTAGTTGGTATCCATTAATGAGTGTCTGGGAAGAGGAAATGTTGAGGACATGCCCAACATTTGGTAATAATACACAGAGTGGTTGTGCTCAGACTCAAATCTAAGACCCTTGAGGTTATTGAACCGAGTCTTCACCACTGCAATCAGATAATCAAGTTTCACATTGTTGATTTTGTTTTACGATCATGTTATTCTTCAGTTTTGTTCTTGTTTAGAAATTTCAAACTTCTTCCTGGCTTGAATTATTCTTATGTTTTTGTTTCGTTATGGAGTTCTCAATCACAGTGAAGCCTTCGGTATTTCAGTGAGGATAATAGTTTGAATTGTACCCAAATGAAGGTGCATATTCTATGATGCATGATTCCGCAACAAAACATTCCTTTAGATCCTCAGTTTTTGACGGTATAGGATGACCACTATTTCAGTTGTTTTATGAGAACCACTTTGTGCATATTGTCAAAAGTTAGATCTGTCTTCAATCTTTCCTCCACCCATATCCTCAATGACTAGGGATTACATGTTACATACACATTTACCACGCTTAAGGTAACATTTTGACTATTTTTTGACTCAGTTGTGGGCGAGGAAAGAGTTGAATTGTTATGGCGATTTTTACGTTTTGACACAATAAGGCGATGTCATTTGGGCACATCTGTTAATTTGTTGATTTACATATAAAGAATTGAGCTCTTCGTTCATTAAGTTTTTAGACTCTAATGCAAGTTGTTTATTTTACATTTTTTTAATGTTGTCAGAAATTTTTATGTTGGGGAACATTGATCTTTGGTCCCGATGTAGCAACTCTGTTTTTGACCACGTCCCTAATTGCTGGTCCTGCAATTGCTTTTTGCATAAAAATCTACTGCAATATCAATCAAGGAAAAGAGGATGGTCGGTGGTATGTTGTGCTGGTTGCAGGATCTATCTTCACTATTTTGGTAAGTAATTTAATGTTAGTCTCGCTTCCTGCATTTTAGATATTCCTCATTTTTTCAAACGAAAACAGTAGCAGAAAGAACATGTTAAGCTTTTGCGAAGAAAAGAGTTTGATCCGTTTTCAGATGCAGCGCTTTTCATACTTCGAGGCCACTCTCTTTCACAGCCTCTGTTGGTATGACGCTATGTCAGTTTGTCAGGCTTGGAATTTATAAAAAGCCAAGCGGTATGGATATTGTGGTTATGTATTCCTAGGTGGAAAAACCATGTATGGAGTCAAGATTGAAAAGGTGAGTGTGTGGATTAGTAGTGGATGTGACTTAACTTTTGTGTGGATTATTAGAGTGTAGGTGACTTAACTCTACTTGGAAATATTCTCAGATTATGTCCTCACACAGCATCTGCAAACTTATACATTGATTTTTTTGCACTAAACGAATAGGTACCTCGTTGAGTGTATATGTTCCTATTTAGGTCTTCACTGACACTGGTGTGCTCCAAAAGAGAATAAAATAGAGATGTCGAGTCACAAACTGTTTCTTTCTTTGGTTCCTTTTTTTATTTCGTTTCCTTTTTCTTTGGTTAATTATTTCATATCTAGATTCCTACCTCTCTCATTCAATAGGTGTTGAAACATGCTGGAATGCTTGCATTTTCATGCTCGTAATTTTCTATTTTCTGGTTGCAAAAACACTTTCTTGATGTGGGATGGTGGTTAGTGAGGAGTTGCGACCATTTGCGCTGAAACTATGATAAACCTATTTTGAATAGGAATTGGATTCTGATTACCAGAAATCAATTATCCAGTAATCTAATATGGTTAGGTAATCCCATTCCAATGTTTAGATTACAGTAGGAGTGTTATATAGGATAATAGGAAAGTTTTTTAGAAATTTATTAGAGTAGTTTCCTTTTTTATGGATTGAACATGGAATATAAGGTTACCATGGGGGAAGGGAGGGATCAGATCCCTACTTAGTTTTTGGGAATGTGATTCTGGGTTAAATATTATGGCAGGGCACCGTACTAAATGTAGAAATCATGAGGATGCACTATGCAGCATTACATTCCTATTCCTCCTCAAGATTACCATTCAAAATGAAGCTTTCGTAAAGTGATAGCTTGTTGCAGTCAGAAAAAAGATCAAGTGTAATGGTTTAAGATCTTCATGCAGGATATAACGTTTCTCTTCTTGACATCCAGTAGAGACCCTGGAATACTTCCTAGAAACTCAAGGCCTCGTGAATCAGAGGAAGCATGTGACGCGGTTACCCCTTCGATGGAATGGGTCAATGGTAGAACCCCTCAATTGAAACAACCCCGAATGAAGAATGTGATTGTTAATGGTCATACAGTTAAAGTGAAGTATTGCGATACTTGCCTGCTTTATCGTCCTCCTCGTGCTTCTCATTGCTCCATATGCAACAACTGTGTTCAGAGATTCGACCATCACTGTCCATGGGTGGGTCAGTGCATTGGAAGAGTAAGTAATTGTCCGGACTGTATTATCCTCAGTAATTAGAATGCATACATAAAGACACTCTGCATATATGACACCAATATCGGGCCTGTTATCGTACTTGACTATGGCCTATCTGACTCAGAAAACAGCTTATGACAAGACTATGATTGTCATGTGCTTAAAATGGATGATGGTTGTACGCTTTAGGATTGTGTTCCCCATGTGAGGCATTGAGGCTGCTACTTACCTTTTTAGAATGTTTTTTTGGTCTTTGCCTTCTGGGTATAGTATGATTTTGTTACTTTATTTTTGTCAGGGCTGTCCGATATCATGGTTATAAATTTCTTACAAAGCACACCAAAACTATGTCAGAAGCTACATTTAATTGCTATATTATGTGTCGGTCACTTGATTGTTATATTACCTGTTATTAATAATTTCGATCCCCATAGATTTCAAGAAATGGTCAAGCATATTAAAATTTGTACCTCTAACCTTAATGTAATGGCATGACTTCATCGTTGTACACTTGTTTACTTAAAAGGCTATTATATTGCTTTTTATTTTTTTATACACTTCATCCTTTGCTATTCTACATTGCTATTTAGTTTTTATACACTTCATGCTTTGCTGTTCTACATTAGCTATTAAAATATGCGCTTTACTTCAATCAGGGTTACAGTTGTGCTATGCCCAGGCTCCAATTGGTGTTTGCACTTAAGTGTGCCTCATTTTTCCAACATAAACCAAGGGTGAGGAAAATTAAGGGGTGCTGATGCTGTAAGTAGCTAAGTCTAGGTACATGCCACTAGTTGTTTGTAGCACATTTGCGGGACTTGTTATGGGCTTCATGTGTTTTGTATTGGCTGGATTAGTCTGAAGCCAAAGAAACAGGGTTTCTTGATGGTCTTAACATTTCATTTTATCTCCCATGTTTGGTTTTGTGCTATTTATCTGCTCGTAGATTATTTAAATTGCACTTTTTGGGTTCTTAGTCTCCATTTTATTTATCTGTTATAGGATTCTAAGGATTACTTCTTTGTCAAAGCAATCCCTTAGTTGCGTGATTAGGATGCCCTGACCATGATAGCAGGGATCAACAATATTGTCTATGTTGTTCGGGGATGCAAATCCATTGTCTATGTTTTTGTCCCAATGAAGCATTTTTCTTGCATTTTTTCCTTTTCTTTTGTTTCTCTTTTGAAAAAAATACTAAAATAATCTGCAAAATCATGGAATATGAGAATGTTACGTCAAGCTAACGAAAAATAAAGATAAGAGTCTATTGTATTAGTTAGCCATTGTTTAGTAGTTGACTAAAAACTGTTAAAGTTAGTTAATTAGTTAACTGTTAGCTGTCACAGTTAATTAGTTAGTTAGCTGTTAGTAATTGGTTAGGAGGTGATTACATCTTGTTGTGGAATTCTATAAAAGAAGTCATATACTCATCGTGGGGCATGAATATTTTGGATAAGAAATATTACTTCTCTTCTCTCTCTTCTCTACTGAATCTCTCTCTATCCCTCTCTATCTCTCTCAATCTCTCGGCTGGAAATTGGTAATAGCCTACCAATTTCCGGAAGACCAGGTAAATTCCATTCTTACTTTTATGGTAGAAGCCATTCCAAATTCCGGAAGTATAACATTGGTATCAGAGCAGTCCAATTCTTGGCCTGTGAAGTTTTGAATCAATAATGGCAGAAGGAACTAGAGCACAAGAAGACAAAAAATTTGAAGGCGCAATACGGACTTTGAAAGAAGGAAATGAGATTCACACCAAGGAGATAGGAGAAATCAAGAACTCCCTCAAGGATTTAGGAGATATTAAGGAATTGATTGCAGCCATGAACACCAAATATGATCAGATGGCAGTCCATATCTACGAAAAACAACCATAGAATTTAGGCGGAGTACCTAGAATTCAGCGACCGGAGCAAAATATAAGCGGAGGATCTCGCCAGAACCATCAAGATCAATCAGGGGTATTGGGTTTTCAACCTCACCATCAATCTTCATTTCTGCATAATCAGAAGTTTGCTGAAATCGAATTTCCTAGGTTTTATGGAGAAAACCCTAGTGGTTGGCTATATAAATGTGAAAGATATTTTTGAATATAATGCAGTTGAACCATTTGACAAGGTTAAACTGGCATCTTTACATTTGGAAGATTCTTCTCTCCATTGGTTTCACTCGTTTGATAATTGTCATCACCACATAACTTGGGACCTGTTTAAGCATGGTTTGTTGTCAAGATTTGGTCCAAATACATATGAGGATGCTATGAGAGAATTGACCAAATTAAGTCAAATTACCACTGTAAAGGCTTATCAAGAGCAGTTTGAGATCTTGGCCAATAAAACTCAGAACTTACCTGAGAACTTTTTCATTAGCTGTTTCATTAGTGGTTTAAAGGAGGAGATTCAACCGGGAGTTCTTATGTTTAAGCCTGCCTCTATCACACAAACTATAGGCCTAGCTAAACTCCAAGAAGCTAGCATAGATGCCATTGCTAAGAAAGCTAGGATGAGAGTCAGATCAGAGGGTATTTTACCCCTACCTCAGCCCAAGCCATATGAGAGTAATGGAGTTTTTTAAAGAGGGAATTATCCAAAGAATCCGAGGAAAGGAGGGCTAAGGGGTTGTGCTATAAATGTAATGACAAATACACCAAGGGGCATGTTTGTAAAAAGGCAAATTTATGCCATGGAAGGAGAGGAAGATGAGGAGGAACCAATTTATAAAGAAATAGAAGAAGAAAGATTGGAAGAAGACCAACAAAACCATGATGAAGAATTGCAGATTTCATTGAATGCCCTAAATGGTTCAATTTCATATAGAACCACGAGGGTATGGGGCAATATTAAGAAGAGGTTAATTAACATTTTGATTGACTCTGGAAGTACACACAATTTTTTAAGCTCAGAGGTGATTAAAAGAGGCAGCATAAGCACTGAGATTACTGATTCACTGCCAGTTTCAGTAGAATATGGAACAAAACTGGTAAGTACAGCTACCTGTAGAAATTTTTCATGGGAAATGCAAGGCACTATGTCAAGATGATATGAGGGTCCTTCAATTAAAGGGATGTGACATGGTTTTGGGAATCCAGTGGCTAGAAACACTTGGTCCAGTCAAATGAGATTTCAAAAATCTTAGCATGGAATTCACTCTTAATGGTAAGAGACACATAATGAAAGGGGGTAAAAGAGATGAGGGACAAGTGGTTGGTCCTAAAAAGATGAACAAATTATTACAAAAGCACCCTCAAGGAGCCATAGCACAGATTTGTATGCTACAAGCTGATATTAAAAGTACAAGGGTTGAACTTAAACAAGGAGCATGTTTGTAAAAAAGGCAACTTTATGCCATGGAAGGAGAGGAAGACGAGGAGGAACCAATTGGTGAAGAAATAGAAGAAGAGAGATTGGAAGAAGACCAACAAAACCATGATGAAGAATTGCAGATTTCATTGAATGCCCTAACTGGTTCAATTTCATATAGAACTACGAGGGTACGAGGCAATATTAAAAAGAGGTTAATTAACATTTTGATTGACTCTGGAAGTACACACAATTTTTAAGCTCAGAGATGATTAAAAGAGGCAACATAAGCACTAAAATTACTGATTCACTGCCAGTTTCAGTAGCAGATGGAACAAAACTGGTTAGTACAACTACCTGCAGAAATTTTTCATGGAAAATGCAAGGCACTATCTTTCAAGCTGATATGAGGGTCCTTCAATTAAACGGGTGTGACATGGTTTTGGGAATCCTGTGGCTAGCAACACTTGGCTTGGTCCAGTCAAATGGGATTTCAAAAATCTTAGCATGGAATTCACTCTTAATGGTAAGAGACACATACTGAAAGGGGGTAAAAGAGATGAGGGACAAGTGGTTGGTCCTAAAAAGATGAACAAATTGTTACAAAACCACCCTCAAGGAGCCATAACACAGATTTGTATGCTACAAGCTGATATTAAAAGTACAAGGGTTGAACTTAAACAAGGAAAACATGTGGAATCACAGGAATTACATGCTTTACTCACTGAGTTTGCAGACCTTTTTCGAGATCCAACTGAGATGCCACCCACAAGGTCTCATGATCATTGCATTCCACTCAAACGTGGAACAAAACCTACAAATGTTAGACCCTACAGATACCCCAATTTTAAAAAGCTGAGATAGAAAAACAGGTTAAGGATATGTTGAATTCAGGAATAATCAGACCTAGTGTTAGTCCCTACTCTTCTCCAGTTCTGCTGGTTAAAACATATGGCACTTGGAGGTTGTGTGTGGATCAAGGTTACCTGGAACGCGGATCGCTGCGGTACGAGGAACGGGAACGGAAACGCGGATCGCGGCCCCTCCGAAATACGGTACGGTAGGGGTAGGCTTTTTTGGATCGCCAATTGCTTATTATAATAATTATTTTGTAAGTATATAAGTAGTAAATAAGGAAAATCAAATTTTTAGTAGATAAGTAGAAAAAGTTAATTGTTTTCTTTGCCATGTGAAAAGTTGCAAGCACTGTTTACGAAGGGCCAAAATGAAAAAAGAGGGGAAAAATTCGGAACGCGGAAAATGGCGATCCGGTACGCAAACGATCCGCGTTTGGGAACGCGCGATTCGGAACGCAGATCGCGGGGGGGGGGGTAGGCGATTTCGTGTAACAGAGGTGTGGATTATAGAGCTCTTAACAATGCTACTGTAAAGGATAAATTTCCCATCCATGTGATAGATCAACTTTTGGATGAACTATATGGAGCTAGATATTTTTCCAAACTAGATCTCAGGTCTGGTTACCATCAAATAAGGGTGCATCCATCAGATATTGCAAAAATAGCATTTAGGACTCATGATTGCCACTATGAATTCCTAGTAATGCCTTTCGATCTTACAAATGCCCTTCTACTTTCCAAAGTTTGATGAATGAAGTTTTTAGACCATATTTGAGACACTTTGTTCTAGTATTCTTTGATGACATATTGATCTACAGTCCTACTTGGGATAAACACTTGCATCACTTAAAAATTACCTTACAATTGCTTAGGCAACATCATTTGTTTGCCAAAATGACTAAGTGTGTTTTTTGGAAAAGAGGAGGTAGAGTATTTAGACCACCTAGTCTCAGCCAAGGGTGTTTCTGCAGAACCCACCAAACTACAAGCCATTAATACTTGGCCAATACCAACTTCAATTAAGGAGTTGAGAGGTTTTCTGGGTATCACAGGGTTCATCCATGACTATGGCAAGATCTATTCTTCCTTCTATATGCTTCTCAGGAAAGACTCATTTGAATGGACAGCTGCAGCTACTTTGGCATTTGAACAACTAAAAACTGCAATGATCTCAGCACCCGTACTTGCTCTATTTGATTACACTAAGGATTTTGTTCTGGAATCTGATGCATCAGGTACAGGGTTGGTGCAGTCCTTATGCAGGAGGGCCACCCCATAGCCTACTGGAGTAAAGCTCTTTCCTTAAAAAATCAAGCCTTATCTACTTATGAAAAGTAGTTAATGGCAATTGTATTAGCAGATTTGAAGTGGAGATACTACTTATTGGGAAGACATATTTTGATTAAATCTGACCACCAGAGTTTGAAATACCTTTTGGAACAAAGAGTGTGTACTCCTTTCCAACAAAAGTGGATCACCAAATTGTTGGATTTCCACTATACAATAGTGTATAAATGTGGCAAAGATAATGTGGCTTCAGATGCCTTATCAAGAGAAAGACAAGGGGAGCTGGCCAAGAGGATCCTATAGCTACTCTTCATGCCCTCTCTTGTGTTAACATCAATTGGTTAATTGAAGTAAAAAATACAAGTAAAAAATGCTGGGACACTGATGACCATATTAGGCAGTTAATCTTAGAACTGCAACAAGGTCTTGTGCATCCTGGGTTTGTGTGGGAGCACGGTCTCCTCACCTACCATAACAAATTAGTGGTGGGGGATAGTCCTGAAAAACAACCAAACGACTGCAGAGCACTTTTTATTGGAAAGGGCTACAACAAGATGTGACATTGTTCATTTCTGAATGTGACATCTGTCGAAGATTTAAAAATGCAAATGTGAAGTATCCAGGATTACTGCAACCTTTTCCTATTCCTAATAGAGTGTGGTCTGACATCTCTATGGACTTCATAGATGGACTTCCCAATTCCCAAAGAAAAACTGTGATTTTTGTGGTGGTTGACAGGTTAACAAAATATGGACATTTCATGCCTTTGTCTCATCCTTACACAAAGGGAGAATATTTTTCCTGAAGATTCCACATGGGTTGATTGCTCGGAGATGCAAGCTAAGTATCCTCACTTCCAGCCTTGAGGACAAGGCTATTTTTCAAACACCAGGGAATGTTACGTCAAGCTAACTAAAAATAAATATAGGAGTCTATTGTATTAGTTAGCCATTGTTTATTAGTTGACTAAGAGCTGTTAAAGTTAGTTAATTAGTTAACTGTTAGCTGTCACAGTTAATTAGTTAGTTAACTGTTAGTAATTGGTTAGGAGGTGATTACATCTTGTTGTGGAATTCTATAAAAGAAGTCATATACTCATCGTGGGGCATGGTAATTTTGGATAAGAAATATTACTGATCTCTTCTCTCTCTTCTCTACTGAATCTCTCTCTATCCCTCTCTATCTCTCGGCTGAAAATTGGTAATAGCCTACCAATTTTCGGAAGACCAGGTAAATTCCATTCTTACTTTTCCGGTAGAAGCCATTCCAAATTCTAGAAGTATAACAGAGAACATTATAGAAAATTGTTGCATTGCCTAGGGTACAGGTTTTAGATGTTCGTGTATATATCAAAAGTTGTCTTGTCTATCCCAAGGACAAGAGAAACAGACTACTTCTGAAATGCAAAGAAAAAATGGTCCTCTTATATTAGATAATGAATTCTTGGAAGATCAACAATGGAAGCTGTCAAAGCATCCAACTCAAGATCAAATTGGCAATGAGTGGAGAGGCCGCTCATATACTAGATTTGTAGGTAATAATTAACCAATGTGGGACAAACTTTAACACTTTGTTGCACGTACAACTACTGTCCTACACGTGAAGAGGTAAATAACGGATCCATAACACACGGATCATAACGAAACAAGGTGCACTCAAGGCCAAACAATGAGACAATTAACCAAAAGAGTTGTCCAAAAGTTTTTGAAACCCTAGCTCCGATACCATGTGAAAGAATCCAACTCAAGTCCAATTGGCAATGAGTGGAGAGGCTGCTTAGGCTCATATACTTAGATTCAGAGGTAATAATTAATCATTGTGTGACAAACTCTAACAGAAGCAATATACTTGTTAAGGAGACTAGTCAAAAAATATGTAGAGAGAAATCTTCATACGGTTTTCATAGATTTAAAAAAAAACTACGATAAAGAGTCTAGAAACGTTTTATGGTGGATTTGGGAGAAGAAGGGGGTGACAAAATGATTTATTGCCCAAGCAAAGAGAGGTTTTCTCCTACGGAAAAATTCAGGCGAGACAGTGGTTAAGGATCTATATGGAAGTGTGATCGCTACTATTAGGTCACCAGTAGGAGAAGCAAGCGAATTTCCAATCACAATAGGATTACATCAATGATCTGGTTTGAGCTCTTACCTTTTTATCTTAGTTATGGATGAATTGACTAGCTATGTAACGTTGATATGGACACGGACACCGACACAGATCCAGTATCCATTATGTAATTTTTAAAGAGATAAACACGAACCTCTCTTCCTAACTTCTACCTAAGTTAGGGTAACCTCAACTATAGAGTACACACAGACTCTATCTTCCCGACCCCCCTGGGCCGAGGAACACTTACCCAGGCTAAACGCAAAGCCTGACTATGCTAAACGCAAAGCATAGATTTGCAGGGTAAACGCAAACCCTGACTGTGCTAAACGCAAAGCACAGATTCCCAGGACAAACGCAAGTCCTGACTATACCAACGCGGGGTATAGGTTTATGTGGGGACAACTGTAAAGGTCAAAAGTATAAAGCTGGTGCCTATGACACTCTAAGAACTCTACCCGAGGGCGTTAGCCATTTCCCACTAGATCACACAGTGGATATAGCTCAAATCTCACAGGGGTAGGTATTTGTGAAAGTGCAGTACAAGTGTATGGTTGAAAATAAAATCAAGAGATGTACTACAGTCAAAACACACTGTTAGAATATTCTGTACTGTTATGTTTTTATCCTTTTTAGTACCCTTTATGTATTTCTCCCTATTCTAGGGACCTAGTTGTATTTCCCCTTTATATCATTAATATAAAAGGGGTATGAGTCTATCTCATACCCTAAGAGTGTTTGTACAATACGATTCTTCATGGTATCAGAGCCGTAACCCATCCTTGCTCTCAGCCTGTCACCTCTTTACGCTCAACCCTCCAGCCGTTGCCTTTCCTCCAGCCGTCGCCCCCCTCGCTTTACCCTCAAGTCGTCGTCTCCCTTGGTCTGTCACCCCTGCGGCCATCGCCGGCTGCTGCGTGTTATGGGGACGTGAAGTCGCCTGTGCTTGCAGCGTTGGTCGATGGTCACCCTTGCCGTTGGACGTGAACTTGCCGGTCTCTAAAATCAGTCGGCCTACCTCCCCAAAACAGGACCGAGTCTTTCGGCCATTGCTCCTACGCCAGCGCCTCCACTGCCGTCGCTCCAGTCAACCGGCCCATCTCCTGCGCTTGGTTCAGTCGCCTGCCTCGAAAGCCCTCTGAACCTTAGTTACCTCAGTAATGCCGTGCGCCACTTCTTCTATGGCAAGTTCTCTACACTGTTCTCTGATGACCGGTAAGCCTGTTCATGGCTAATGCATGTGTTTTTTCCTCTTTGCTTTGAGAGTCAGCCTAGTCCGTCGGTAATATTTGATATCCTCGGCGGAACTCACAACCGCTCCGTGGCTATGTCAAAAAACCCGACAAACCTACCTTGATCGAGTGTTGTATTTATTGTGTCTGTTCTCCCCTCGTTGCTATCTGTTGATTGGAGTTCCTAGCTGGGTCCAATGGCTGAATTTGCTAGCGATACTACCACTAGCCTCTTGCCTCCTATTGGGGAAAGCTATAATCCAAGCATCAAAATCACCACCTCTCTTTTCAATGGTCAGAACTATCTAGCGTGGTCGCAGAGTTTGACTCTCTTCTTAAAAAATAAAGGAATAATGGGTTATGTTGATGGATGGATCCAAGCCCCTGATCTTACAGATCCCAAGTATGACCAATGGGAGATCACTAATTCCCAAATTATGGGTTGGCTAATTCACTCTATGATTCTTGATATTGGAGAGAGCTATTTGTCTATGGCAACAACACAGGATGTTTGGGAAGCTGTGGCAGCTACGTACTCCAGGAAGGGGAAATTTTTCCCAAGCATTTGAGTTGCGCCGTGCTATCGAGCGATCTGTTCAGGGGGAACAGACTGTGCTTTAGTATTTTACATTTCTGAGTAATGGCTGGAAGAAATTGGATTACCTTCAAGATTATAAACCCGCTTGTACGATTGACTCTATTGGGTAAAAAAAATTCATTGAGAAGGAACGGGTCTTCAAGTTCTTGGAAGGCCTCAATGTCGAATTTGACCCTGTTCGGAGCCGTCTTGGGTTTGGAGACTCTTCCGAGTCTTCAGGAGGCCTATGGATATGTTCAAAATGAGGAGAGTCGTCGATCTGCTATGATGCCTACCGTCTCAGTTGACCGTTCAGCCTTACTCTCTGCTCCACCTTCAGAGCAGCCACTGGGATCTTCCACTTCTGTACCCTCCTCTAGAAAGGCTCAGTTAATCTGTGATTACTTCCACAAACCTAGACACACCCGTGAGACATGCTGGAAGCTTCATAGGATTCCATCAGGGGGCGTGGAGATCGTTCTAGCCATCGTGGAGGGCGATCTGGTCAGGGTAGAGGACGCGGGTCTCACCTATTTTCTCGTGCTCATCAGGCTGGCTCCACTGATTCTTTACTTGCTCCATCTTCAGACTCTCTCTCAGGTATGACATCAACAGAACTAGAGGATGTCCTTAGTCGGGTTCTTAGACGACAGTCTTCGCCCACAGCTACAGATACATCCCAGAATGCATTTCCTGCATCACTTGCTCTTGGAGGTACTTTTGTCAACCCCAACAGTGTTTTTTTGTCTCACCACTCTTTACCTTGGATCATTGACTCTGGTGCGTCTGACCATATGTCTGGATCTTCTAATCTTTTCTTAGATTATAAGCCTTCTTCAGGGAGTGACAAAGTAAGGATTGCTGATGGCACAGTTTTCTCTGTTTCTGGGAAATGTTTAATCCGTGCTACTCCATCTATTCCTTTATCCTCAGTTTTACATGTTCCTTCTTTCTCTGTAAACCTATTGTCCTTGAGTCGTCTCACCCATGATCTGAACTGCAGTGTGACCTTTTTCCCTGATCATTATATTTTCCAGGACCGTATCACGAGGAAAATGATTGGCAGTGGTAGAAAGGAGCATGGTCTCTACATTCTAGACCAACTGGACCAGTCAGCACATCATTCCCTCCAGCTCTCAGGAAGTGAAGACAATTTGTGGCTGTGGCATCATCGACTTGGACATCTTTC
>NMUG010005111.1:0-13358 GCA_002855965.1 Monotropa hypopitys | reverse complement strand
TTTCTCCTCTCTTACCACTTTTGTTATTCATTTATCAATTTTATCACCACATAATAATAAAAATAAATATTTTTTTCAATCCATTCCATGTGGATTCATCCTTATACTTACCGAGTATATTATGCACGACATAGTAACGAGTTAATTTCCTACACCTGGGAAACATGTTGTTTATGTCAAACAGTACTTAATAAGGAAGTCAAACATGTAATGGATGTACTTTGGGTATTCGACCCCGTTATTACTTATCTTTGGATATTTGATCCTAGAGTTGGTTGTCGTTGATATTTGATTCTGTCAATGATCGTTTTGGATTTCGATTTCAATCTTGTCTTATTGTTTGATCATTGCCTTGTTTACAAGATGTGAATCCTTTCTCACTCAATTTCTGACCTCTCTTCATTGTGATTGCTCTCATGTGTAGCAATATGCCTCCTCGTCGCATTTTGGGTCATGGTAGGGGTCGTAAGAATACTCAAGTCCCTGATGCCGTGAGCGAGGAAGTGAATGATCGAACTAAGGGAGATAAGGATGATGTCTAACTAGTTTCACCTATTCTAGACAGGTTAGTATCCCCTAGCTAGTTTTTTGGAGAATTGGCAACAACCATGGTGGAGGCTAGTCAGGGAGTTACGGCTCCTAGACAAGGTGCGAAAAAACATTCCATTGAAATGCTTTGGGAGTCTTGAAGAATGGATCTTCCAAATTTCAACGGTGAGGGTGATCCACTTGATGTTAATCACTGGTTATTCAAGGTCCGTATGATCTTGGACATGCTAGACATCACTGAGAATAAGTTGTGGATTTCTTTTGCTTCCTACCAGTTGGCCGAGGAATCAAGCGAATGGTGGAATTATATTTTGGATATTAGGAGGGATGCCTTGAAAGTAACTAGACTGATCGACCAATCGGTGATGGGTGATCCCACCAAAAGCATGTTATGGGCTTATTTTGAGAACCAATACTTTTTGGAGTCTTACTAGGATCACTTGTGGGAGAAGCTTGAATGCTTGGAATAAGGTATTATGATGATTTCGTAGTATTCCATGAAATTTCAAACACTCTCGAGGTTCACTTCTGACTTGGTGAGTTCAGAGGAGCATAAATGCAAAAGGTTAGAGCAAGACTTGCAGTCATCACTCCAAAGGCTTGTTATGAGCCAAAGAATTCAGAACTTTGCAAATATTATAGAATACACTAGAATGATTGATCCAATCAAGGATCCAACCAAGGATGTCAAAGTGTAGGAGTCAAGGTGACGGAATTCGAATTCCAGTTCTTCTTTAGGAAATTTTGGGAGGAAGAGACAATGCGACAACTTGTGATTTTCGAGGGGCCAAAAGGCACAAATCAGCGTTAGTACTCTAGGATTTTTGACTAGGAGTCAAGTTGTCTATCATAGATGCAACCAAACATCTCACTAACATTAAAAATGCACTCAACTTACTTGATTTGAGTGTCACCAAGTGGGCCATGTAGCTAGAGGATGTCCTTTGATAGGAGGTGATCATAGTGAGTTTGGATTTGTCTAGTAGTCTCATTCGACACAGGGCTTCACCAAGCATCAATATATTCAGTAGGGATCAGCTTCTTCATGCCAGGCTTATCGAGTCGACAAGGGAATGGGTTATGGTCATGGTCAGATGGTGCATGGCAGGTGTTTTTCTATTCTGACAACCACACCTCCTGCTATATATCAACAGTCCAAGACTTTGCTGGTTCGTGGTACATTTCTTATTTATAACTCTTGGCTAAATGTTTTTATAGATTCAAGTACATCATATTCATTTTAAGCCCAATTGTTTTCCTATGCATTGGGATTAGAGTTATATGAGTTATGTCTGCCATTATTGGTTGAAATGCCAGTTGGGGCCAGGTTCCTTTAAATTATATTTGTCATAGTTGTGAGCTCATAATTGTCAATCAATGTTTCATTTTTTACTTTATCGTATTGCGCATGTCCAGATTCAATCTTATTCTTGGCATGGACTGGTTGTCAACTTTACATGCCACTATTGATTGTCATCATCGTCGGGTACACATCTGTACTCCAGAAGGAGACTTCTTTTACTTCTACGGGGAGCGTAAATGATCGAATCGTCTTTCTATGATCCAAAGGAGCGAGATTCTATTAGTTGTTTGTTGGTGAGCTTGATCCTAGATAATGATGTTTCTAATCACGTAGAATTGTTGGGAGTCGTATGCGAGTTTTGTATGTGTTTTCGAAAGAATTTCCAGGTTTTCCTCCCAAAAGGGAAGTAGAGATTTCGACTGATTTAATCCCTGGAACCGTGCCAATTTCTATTCTGCCTTATCATTTTTCATTGACTGAGTTTAAAGAATTCAGAAAACAATTGAAAGAGTTATATGACTTGGGATTTATCCGACCTAGCACTTCGTCGTGGGAAGCATCAGCTCTATTTGCAAAGAAGAAGGACATGTCTCTTCATTTATGCATAGACTATCATAAGTTGAACCACGTTACTATAAACAACAAATATCCTATGTTTAGGATCAATGAGCTATTCGACTAATTGCAGGGTTTGACTTGTTTCTCTAAAATCAATTTGAGATTGGGATACCACCAAATGAAAGTTCGTGTCACAGATATTCTGAAGACTACTTTTTGTAAATGTCATGGTTACTTCGAGTTTGTTGTTATGCCATTCAGTTTGACCAATGCACATGCTACATTCATGGATTTGATGAACTATATTTTGCGTACTTACTTAGATAGCTTCACGGTAGTCTTTATTGATGATGTCTTGATCTATTCAATGTCCTAGGAGAAGAACCAAATTCATCTTCACATCATATTGGATGTATTGCTAGAGCATTGTTTATATACCAAAATTAGCAAATGTGAATTTTAGTTGTTCGACCTTAATTTCTTAGGTCACGTTGTAGCTAGCAATGAGGTATCCATAGATCTAAGGAAAATAGAGGCCATTATGTCTTGCCCACATCACAAGAATGTTTTCAAAATTCGGAGCTTTTGTGTCTACCCCAGGTATTTTCGATGGTTTGTTCTTGACTTCTCAAGTTTGGTTGCACCTGTGACACGTTATGATGCATAAGGGAGTTCAATTTGTTTGGTACTATTCTTATGAAGCGACCTTTGAATAATTGAAGATGAGATTGACCTCCATAGCTATCCTTATTATACCCGAGCGGGGAGACGGTTACATCATTTATTATGATGCATTGTACGAGGTTTTGGGCTGTGTTTTGATACAAGCGGGATGAGTTGTAAACATATATTTCGAGAAAATAAAAAATGCATGAAAAGAACTATACCACTCGTGATTTGGAACTTGAGGTCGTTATTTTTGCATTTAAGAGTCGGAGGAATTATCTTTATGACAAGAAATTTGAAGTCTATTCCAATCACAAAAGTCTGAAGTACCTATTCTCTCATAAGGATCTTAATTTGTGGCAACATCGTTGGATGAAACATCTTGAAGATTATGATTTTGATTTGTATTAACATCCGTGAAAGGCGAATGTGGTGGCAGATACTTTGAGTAGAAAATCTCCACACCTTGCGAGCTTAGCTATCTGGGATTGGAAGTCAGTTGGGGATTTGGTAGCGTTTGTCCTTCATTCCAAGGAGTTTGGAGAGAATGCAATGTTGTGCAATTTAACCATCCATTCCGATCAATCAAACCAAGTCATTGAGATGCAAACGAATGATGATGAGGCTGTGATTATTCGTTCTAGATTTCTTAGCGGGGAAGCTTAAAAAGTTTGGATGATTCATTCTAACACGAGTCTTCGATTCCACGAGAAGTTGTTCATTTCATTACTATATTGGGAGGAAAAACCATAAATAAAGAACCTACCCCGCACAACGGAAGTGTCCGTCTACTGCTGCACTTCAGGAGGAGCAACCATTGGAATAGTGTAGGCTCTATCCTGAGCGAACTAACCACGACCACGTTTACCCTAGTGTCCTGACGAATGACCAAGAGTCGAAGTACTGGCACGATCCACTCTAGAACCTTGGCCCGACAAGACAGGACCAATCTGCATATGCTGTCCTGGATGAGCCTGCTGCACAGAAACCCGTCTCACTTCTATCACCAGCCTTAGAGGGTCACCCTCTGGAGACATGACCAGATTGACCACAATCGAAGCAAATCAACAAGGGGCGCTCAGTGTGGTAATGTCCCGGTTGCTGGCAATGGTGGCAAATGACATTCTGCTTGGTCAGAACACCAGGGCTTCCGACGTTAGCCTGTGAGCCATGCCCCCTAGAGAACATGCTGCCTTTTCCTTCCTTGACTGCCAGATGAAGAACTGGAATCAGATACTTGCCTCCTCGGTTCCCAAACATGCATCTCCTTGGAAGCTTCTCTTTCTGGTTCAATGGTGCGAGCACACTCTACCATGTCTGCAAAATTCCTAATCCTATGACTTATCACGAGTCTTTGGACTAAGGAATACAAACCTTTTTCGAATCGCTTGCACTTCCTTTCTTCTGAACTTACCAGGTCAAGAGCAAACCTGGATAAAGCCTGAAACTTGACAGAGTACTGTATCACTGTCATGGAGCCTTGCTCCAACCGCTCAAACTACTCACGGAACTAATCTCTATAAGACTCCAGAAAGTACTGACTTTCAAAGATGGCTTTGAACTCCAACCATGTCATTGCGCTGATAGGATCCTGAGCAATCTGGGGGTTGAGGTCCCTAGCTAACCTTTGTGCATCCCTGCGAGCTTCCATAATAGAGGACTACTATTCATTGGCTTCACCAATATGAACTGGTATGAAGCAAGGATATTCTCAAATGGTTCTCTTGGATCCTTAGTATATCCAGAATCTTCCTCACCTCAGACAACCAATGATTTGTCGCCAAGGGATCCCCTTCTCCATTGAATTTGGGAAAATCCATTCCGCAGAACTCTATAAGGGCATCAATTGCTCGATCGCCCTGAGCTTCCCTAAGAGCAGCTGCTCCACGACTTGCTTCAATCATTGCGGTAACAAATTCCCGCATAAACTAATTTGGAATGACCAGTCCCTCAGGAGTTGGCACAACATAAGGGATGACTTCTGGAAAGTCACCATGCTGACCGGAGACTTCCTGGCTACTTGCATCCAGAATTAGGGGTTCTCGATGTCCCCTTCCTCGACCCACTGCTCTTCGGGGAGGCATATTAACTACAATGAAAAATAATACTCATCATTAGCCAGAATCAAGATTCATACCCCAATAGGAGGGTAGGACAATTCAGAAACAACCACATATATAGAAACAAGGAATCGACTTCTCAAGAATGAGGCAAAGGCATACTAGACATCATCTACTGGAGTTAGACTCATAGGAACAACAAGATCAAGACAAGGGATCCACTAGAGGATAAATATCACCCTAGGACATACCACTTAGGTTTAGAAGAATGATCCCACTTAGTTAATTCTTATAAAAATAATGGATCCTCATGCAATGCATACAAGCACTCCAAGTATATCATATGAATGTAGTTTAAAACAATGCACCTATTGAGACCAAATGTATCCCTAAAGGCCTAAATTTTCGAAACGAAAGCTCTAATACCAAGTTGTCACACCCAATAATTTTAAACTTTTTTTTAAAATATAAAATATGACAACAAGGACAAGTAAAGCAAACATCTACCCAATCCAAAGTGTGAAAATGAAAGAGAGAAAGGGGATATCATATGCAAATAAGCAAATGAGAAGTTTAAAGTTTACAAGTCCAAATAAAAGTTATAATCCGGGTACATGAAATAAATGAAGTGCGAAACAAGTAAACAAAGGATATCCAAGGACGGCATCCAATCTCCCGATCTCCAAAGCTAGGCAGTCAAGTCGGTACCTAAAAATAGAGGGTTAGGCGATTGCCTAGTAGAGATAATCTACACCTAAGTATTTCCAAAATTGGAACAAAAGATATAAGTGTGAGATATAAATAAATATGCATGCAATGAGGACCATTTTCATAGTTTCAAAACCATTTCCAAATTCCTTTCCAAATCAATTTCAATGACTTATTGATTTTTCTTTCAAAAAGCTCAACTTGACGAAATCAAGGAGAATGATATAATTTTAAATTCTCATCTCAACCTTGACGAAACAAGGGAGACATAAAATAGTTTTTCACATCTTCTCACCTTGACGAAATAAGGGAGTCACGTATAAATAATTTTTAATCAAGATTAATTAGGTTTCGGTTAGTTCCGCAGTAGAAGCTCATCAACTAAACTATCCGTAAGTTCCTCAGAAGTCCCCAACCTTAGAAAGTGCTCCAGTCGACCCCCATTACGCAATGTAATGAGTGATAACACTCAGGGAACGAAATTCCCGTATATATAATATAGCCAACTCAACGTCTCTATCATATTTTAGTCCAATTAAAACCATTGATTCAAATTTCAATTTAAAAATCCAAGGATTAGGGCATCCATACCTCTTAATCATAATTTATGACCAAAACATGATTTTTTTTTAAATTGATTTCCAATTTACCAAATTCAAGTGTTAATAGGGTCATAGGACTAATTTACAACAATCAATTTCAATACTTGACCATTCAATTCCAAAATTCCCATATGACCCGAATTAGGTTTTTACAAAAATTAGGAATTTTATAAATTAGCTAGGAGATCTTGAAATTGAAGTGATAAGGAGCCTATTAAGACCCATATGAGTATAAACCCTCAACAATTTCATAGATTAATCGAACTCACAAACATAAACTACAAAAATGACCTCATCCTAGGGAAATCTAGAGAGGGAGAAGAAAACATACCAACTAAGAATATAAATGGAGTAGAAAACTCTACCTTGAATGAGTAAATACTTACAAACCCTAGGTGAGGGGGGTCTTGATACCTCTATGAGCTTTGCATGTCAATGAATAGAGGAGGGCAGTCTCTACGCACATAGAGAAAATAATTTCTTCCAAAGCTTAGCCAATCTTACAAGATCATAGAGAGAAGGGATAAAAATTTTTGGGAGACGAAGATAGATACGGAAGTGAGAGAATGAGTTATGAGTCGAATTTTGGGTCTTTCCTCCATATTAGGGTGTATAAAACACCCCTGAAATGACCAAATTGCCCCACTTAAGTCTGCCAGAATTTTCCCCCGACATACCCGTAACTAGTTACGGAGGGGCTCGAAACTGGTTACAGATGTCACTACCGTAACCCTTCCTTGCGGTTACCCTTGCGGGAATTAGTTACAGGGGAGGGAAACCGGTCGCGGATACCGGTTACGGTTCTGGTAGGAACCGGTTATGGAACAATGCATGCACAACCGGTTGCGGGTGTCATATGAACCGGTTGCGGGTGCTTCTGATGCACTCCTTCCCTTGAACCCTGGGACATTGGAAACCGGTTACACGCATGCATGGAACCGATTTTGAGCACTTCTGCCACAGAAACTGCTACGAGTATTTTGGATATCATTTCTTCGTCCGAACTCCGATTGACACGATTCAAGTTGTGTTGGATCCAGAATTGAATCATCTACGACTTCCAATATTCCACCAATTCATCAACCAAATGAAATTTTTGGGATTATTAATCAACCAAAATCCAAGGAATGAAATTTAGATCTCAATAATTGTTTTAATAAATTCTTAACAGTTACAACAGATCTTAACAAACAATTTCATGAAAGACCATCTGCTAATAGGCTCCTATTTTTTTGATCACAAGAGAACGAAGAAAGAGCTTGCAAGTGTCATCATCATGCATGAATATCCTCATTTAAATTGTTGATTATATTGGATTTAAAAGGTATTGAAATGCACTTTAACAATTGTTCAAGGTTCCTAGCAAAAACACAATTAAAAGTGAGATATTCAAGATTTATGAGCATGAGAAGACAAAGACAATGCTCTTGTTGGAGTGGAATGAAAATAGAGTGTCAATCACAAATAATATGTGGACGTTAAGTAATTAAAAGAAATGGTATATGATTGTCACAACACACTTTATTGATAATTGTTGGACGTTGCAAATCCGCATTTTAAGGTAAATTTATCTTTGCATTTAGTTGCCATCCTTTTTGTTTTGAAATGGGAGGATGTTTAATAGAAATGAGTTTTTAAGAATTAAAAGTTGGGGTTAATTTAGTTTTTTGAAAATTTTATGTTATTTTGTTGTAGGGTAATGTATATTTAATATTTTGAAGGCATAAGGAAGTTGCATTTGTCGGTGAAATGTCTTTACATTCACGAGTGTATCTCCAGTGATAGCAGAACGTGACTGGATAAGTTTCAGACCTTGTTGGCCCAGGATTAAAATTTACTAGAAACGAAGTTTCAGGAATTTTACCTGGTGCCTGCCCAGTATACAAGCGAGACCACGTACTTAAGGATTGCTAGGTATGCTCAGATTTACTCCATCACGTATTTTTGGGTGGCGACAGTGGAACACTATTTTTTTTGTATTTGTCGGTGAAATGTCTTTGCTATCCTCATTGTGGGAAAAGTCACGTGAAGGTCACGTGATCTATATTCCGTCCAAACATACGACACACTTACAAATTGGACTTAATAAAACAAAATTGAATAGTCTAGGTATTGAATGGTTAGTTTGATAGTTTAGGGCCGAAGTAGAAACGATGTCGATAGTTTAAGGGGCAAAATAGAACAAAATTCTACAAAGGACAATTCCTTTTCCGGGCGGTCAAGCCCAACCCGAATTCCGGCCCATTTCTCAACGATCCAGTAAAATGTTAGGCACGAATTCATCTCTTCTGTTTTTGGCCTCCTCTCGCAGCGGAAGCTTCCTCTCCGGTAATCCATGGCGGAAGTCGATTCCGCAAAAACCTTAACCCTATCTGAGGTAATATAATTACATTTTTTGTGTTTATATACGTTTGAGTTCAATATGCTAATGCTTTGGGCAATTTGAATTTATTTCGTATGTTTTCTAGCTGCTTTTTATGCTCGTAGTTTGCTTTTTGTAGTTATGAATATCGGTGGCTAATTCGAGCGCATTTGAGTGAAATTACTTCGAATTTGAGGATCAAGCTCGACTTTTCTTTTATGGGCGTTGACTTGAATGGATTGACTACTGTAGATGCTTAGATTACTGCATACCCAAAGGCACTAAGGCAGGCGCTTAGATTATCGGGAATGATGATCTTTATGTTTTCGAATGTACTTGAAAATAAATGTGCTGTAGTCTGATTTTCAGAACGTATTATACACTTGAAATTTTCATTTTCTGGATCCAGACGATCTTGATCTTTTCTTTACTGAGACGGTCTTGGTCAGTATTTCTCTTATTCTTGTTCTGAATGGAGATGATCTTGAGAAACATTTTCAGTAACAAATGATTCAAGGTATATGAATGCAATGCCAATTGTTAATGTTATTGTTTCCAAGTTGAGGGTGTCAAAATCTATTCGAGGTTCCACCCAGACCTAGGTTTATTTTATGTTCGAGCTTTACGCTTCCTTCTTCTCTTAGTCTTTCTATAAACATATCTCCGGAAAGTAGCTTATTTGAAACGCTGGTTTTAGTACATCTTTGAAGTTTACCATTAATTATTTTTTATGCTCCACTAAGCTTTTACATCCTCCTAGTTTCAGTGGTTCAGTGAACAATATTCTGCCAATTTGTCCCGTGAAAATTTCTCTTTCAAGAAACAAATTATGAATGTGTGCGTGCATGTGGGCGGCCGTGCATGCGTATATACCTGTGGTTTAGTCTTTAAACTCACTCTCAAATAGCTCCACATTGTAAAAATAAAAATTCATCGCAATTAAAAGTGATTTAGGGTCCTAGGAGGAATCTATAAATTCCGGTTAGCTAAGGGGATTATTTTCTGGGCTCGACCACTGTCTATGAAAGCATATGGGTCTATCACATCGAGATTTTTGGAAGGTAGCTTGATTTTTGCCATGATGGTTGAGGCCAATTTTTGTCTTAGAATGTTGCTAACGTATTTCTTGGAGTGTTTTTGACAACATACTAGGATGTGGATCATTTTTCTGTTCTCATGCTCCTGTGCTTGCTTATCTCCGTTTTCCTTGCCTAGTGTGCTGGGCGTATGGACCAAGTTTAGTTATACGAGGTGTTAGTACCGCCGCACGAAAATATTTTTCTCAATGGAACTGTCATAAACTCCATATTTTGTTCATTTGTCTTGTCTGTTTGATGGCGATATCCTATGAAGCATGGATACTCCTAATTGCTTGCTGTGTCCATGGACACTGACACTCGGGGGACACTCGGGAACACGTATGGGACACGCCACATGACGTGTCTAGTAAGTTATATTATTTTAAAGTTGGGGACACCTCGAGGACACCTCGAGAACACCTTGGGGACACTTGTGTCTCTACTTGGACACCGATGGAAGTATGACAAAGACCAATTTCTAATACTGAGATCTTATAATATTAGAACAAAAAGCGATATTGGAGACTGTTTTTTGGTTAAAATGCACGAGTTTTTGTGTCTTCTTTCAGCTTAGAATGTGTTTTTTGTTTTCATATAGGTTGTATTGCAATATTGAATCTTTTGATTATTAAAATAGATTTTTTGATAATTAGAATGGTTGAATTGTTTCTATTGAATATTGTCACATTGACGTTCATTTTTTTTATTTTTTGAATATATAATTATATATTTATTTGGCATGTCCCAGGGGTATCCGTGTCCTCAAAATTTTAAAATTCACGTGTTCCATGTCCGTTTCCGTGTCCCTCGCCGTGTCTCTGTCCATGCTACAAAGGCGCTATCTTGTTTAGGCATACAAATGCTGTCACCCTTTGAGTTTTCCGTTTGTTTTGGCACACTTTTCCTGTATTGCAAATAGCTTCTGTTTGCATTTTGCTTAGTTCTTAGTTACATTCTAACATAGACAACTGCACATTTATAAAGGCTGCTCACTCCTCCTGTATTATCTGAATTTTGTTGCTCACATAAATCCTGCCTAGTCAACTGTTTAGGCTGTTGGAACCCAGTCCTTTCACTTTAAGATGGTGCTGATATTGACTGGCAGCTGTGTTTAGCTGACACCAATGAGATGTTTAGGCTACAAATTGAGGTCTCTTCACCTTTGGCTTAAGTACAATCTGGTGTAAATATTGGACTTTATCGTATACTTACCCAATTATACAGAGGGTGTAAACATGAGATAACCTGTGTTTCTCAGCACTTGTACATCTTCTCCTGTTGGTAATCAGTCTTGGTTGCTCGCGATAAAATCTTTTTGTCCGATGCTTGGAATTTCAGGAGTACTTGTTGAAGGAGAAAGAAGAGAAGTTGGGTACAGGTACAAAGCCTGCAGAAGAATCTGAGGTGAACCCCCCTGATAGTGCCACCTCTGAGGAAGTTGCCAGTCCAATAAGGGAGGAAGCTCCTGTTGGTGGTGGTAGTAATGAAGTTAACTCATCTGCTGTTGATGAAAGCCGTGCAGAATCTAGTGTTGCAGTTGCAGAAAGCAATGAAAACAATCATAGTGCAGGGGAAAGTTACAGTGAAGCTAGTGAGACTGCTGCTGAGGAAAGCAGTGGAAATGCTGAACAAGAAGACTCGGGGGATCAAAAAGGTGAAGAGACGCCAGAAATTAAGGTGAGCTTGACTGAATCATAATCTGGAACTCTTATCCACCGGTAAATCAGCCTGTAGGAGTTGTTGTCATCATTTAGAAAGTTTATCGGGTTTCTAATGTCATAAACAAGAAGCACCAAAATCTATTAATTTCAACATTGTATGTGTGCGAGGGTAAAATGCGCTTACACTACCCTTGCCGGTAAACAACTGGTTATCTGGATTGTTCCGTCCAATTCACTCCGACCTCACCTGATCCTGCGCTCAAAGAAAACAGTTAGAAGACCCTCCGCCTCTAGCGATCGGAAGACTCTCCGATGACTAAGTTAGTCTTGATCGAAGATGAAACTGTAAGCACAAGAGGGTGAGAGAGCGAAATGACATGTACCATTCTCAGGTGGATGAACTCCTGCTTATATACTTCAGTCTTCCGGGTTTTCAGCTTCCTGCTGGGAACGAGGTCGTCCTAGGACTTCTCGTCCAATCTCCTTGTGTATGATGCGTGCTTGCCACATTCTCGACAAGATCGCACGTCTGCACGCCTTTTACTGTTCTTGGGAACCGAATGTTCTCTTGGGAAGGGAAAACCTGACACGCGTGTTGTCGCTCCTTTCCCTGGCTAACTGACACGTGGATTCCTCGTCTGCCACCCCTTCTCGCGCTGTTTTACTGGATGCCGCGCTGGTGGATGTCGGTCGCACAAAGCCGACCTAATCCGCACAGCGGGCTCTGCTGGGGCACGTGTTCAGTCGTACCACATTTGGTCTGACATGTGCTGTACTGAGTAACTTTCCTCCGCACTGTGAGGATGCTTTGCCGCACAAGGCAAGCCTAATCCGCATATATGGGGTTGTGCGCGACATTGCCAACTGTATCTCCCATGATCCTGACGTGTCACCCGCCCAACTACCAGGATGTGAGCCATACTGGGCCCACCTAATCCGTAGTGCGGATGCTATTGGACACGTGGCAGCTACATCCAATGGGGATCTGGCAGTACCACGCAGAATAGCTGGGTCCCGTACTGAGAGGATGTCTAGACGGACACGACTGACCTGATCCCCTGAGTAATGGAAGCTAATGACGTAGCACTCCTGGGCCGCACTGCAGTTGAAGGCTGGGATAATACGACTATGACCTTGACATGTGGCGAATCTGGTTTACCCCACCACAATTGTTCCCTAGCTCTGTCTGCTTCATCCGCACAGCGGAAGTGGGCAGAGCTCCTGGTTTCCAAAACGTTGTCGTTCTAATGGCCGGATGAGTCCAACCGCCATTTTGCGAAGCGGCGCCTCATTAAACGCGCAATTAATGGCTGGGCCCCACGCACTCTGCGCGAGGCAGATTGTGACCGTTGGAAAGATGTAACTGCGCGTGCCGTCGCTTCGGGAAGCGTGAGGGCTCGCGCCTATATAATCTGTCCTTTGCTTTAATTCAAAACGTTACTCCTTCTTCGTCTTCCTTGTGCTTGTCTGGCTCTCACTCCTTCTGAACTTCTTCTCTCTTCTGCTCTTTCTCTCTGCGTAAGTCCGTTGACAAAACAGAATGGGTTTTTTCAGATCTTTGGTAGATACCCCTGAGAAACTCGAAGCCTTTAGGGCTGAGTATGGGATCCCTGACGACGTATGGATCGAATTGGCTCCCCCTAATTACAATAGGGAGAGGGCCGACAGAGATACCCTCCACATCCGGCTGATTCACATCATGGAGGGTGGAGTTAGATTCCCTCTCCACCCCCTTTTGTGCCATTTTCTTTGGTATTTGAATCTGACCTTGATGCAGGTGGTGGCCAACACAGTCCGTTCTGTGATGGGC
>NMUG010005110.1:0-13361 GCA_002855965.1 Monotropa hypopitys | reverse complement strand
AAGTACGGGTACGGCATGGGTACAGCAAATTACTTATATATTTATTTATTATTTTACTATGTTTCATTCCATAAAATAAATATAAACCTATTTTACAACCAAAAAGAGAGAAATAAAAGTTTAAAAGTTCATATATAAAGTTCAACATGCTTAGATCAAAGCAATGATTAGTTTACAAAAAAAATAACAATTCTCTTCTCATAAGATGTTATTTTATATGAATGAAAATGAAAAATAAGTAGAAAATCAAATACAAAATAAGTTTGTAAACAGTGATTATCACTCCAGTTCTTATTAGATATTGAACAACGCGAGAGAAAGAGAAACTAACGACTAAGGACTGATGTCAGTCACCGGTGGAATCAGTTGTCGGTTTCAAGTCTTGAGCGTGTCTTCTAACTTATAATGTCCGATTATAAATATAGAGCTAAATGGCATATGTGGTCTATTCATGTCTAAGAGAATGAGAATTACACATGAGTCCAAGACTATTAGGTTTGTTCATTCATTTTTTTTTAAATGCAATGTTTCCCAAACGTACCTATAAAAGTACCCACGAAGTACAACTACCGTACCCATTTAAGTCAAAAGTACCAGGTACGTTTTTGAAGTACCCATTGCCGTACCCGTACCCATGAAGTACCCGGTACTCGTACGGCGCTATTTTTGGAGTACCCGTGTTTCTTAGCTCACAACACACTTCCCCATTTTACGACATGGAAGTCCACAATTGAAACATTTCTAAACATTTTACTCCTATCATGCCCAACCGTCATTTTACACCAAACTCTTGTTTTTCTTACTTAGCTTCAAGCTTAGATCCACTACTCTCACCATCAAGTTTCCCTATCGTATGGTTCTTACCACAATTTACATCACCCTTACTAATCCTCAAATTTTGGAAACCTTATGTCTTTACCTCGCTTTAGACAATAACGCTGCTTTGCCAACTCCACCGCACCCTTTTTAGCTTTTCAAAACCGTGCTCATCAAAATTTCAAAAATCTCGTTCTCAACTTAAACTCAACTCAAGCATTACACTCAATGCAAATCATCTTTATGTCTCAAATACTTTTTCTCCTTTGAATTTACAAACTCAATAACACCCTTTTTGATAAGGCCACAATTTCACCTAACATTCTCTCACACTCCTATTTCTTGCATCAAATTCGTGAATGACCCCTCTAGTTTACACTTATCATTTTCCATACAAAAAGTTATAAAATTCTCAATAACATTCTCCAAGCTTCACTCGTGGTGTCACCGGTTGTACTACAAGTATCGGAGCAGTCACTTGCCCCTTGAAAGGCATCTCACCTCTTTCCCTAACTCCACTACTAACAAAAGGCCACTAATATTACTCCAAACTCAACATTCACACTCATAACATAAAATTTTACTTCTCATTTTTTAGTCATTCGTCCATCACTCTAAAATTTACTATATCCTCAAACTCTATACTACACAATTTCCTCAAACATTTTAACATACCTGTTTTCGGAATATGAATGGTCTTCCGTTCCATCAAGAATCCTATGCCTCAACTAGTTGGGCTAGGATCACCACCAATCCATTCTCTTCCCTTATCGGTTGTAGAACCCATTTCCACCATCGGATCACCCCGGTCACCCTGGATTCTCTCTCTTTTTACTCATTTGATCGTTCCATTCCATTGCTCATTCCAGTCACACACTAAGAAAATAAACATGGTGGAAACAAGTGTCAGATATAAAACTCACGCGTTAACAACACACCTTAACACATTGTTCACACGACTCAACACCCTATGGTCCACTACTCGGTCATCCTATATCCATCACTCTAATCTCGATATATACTATGTTTTTTCACTTAATTTTCCGAGACTTCTAACTAGAAGATAACGTTGATCAGATGCTCTTCCAATAAGACATCAAGATAAATCGCATGGATGTCGAGAGACACATATAATAGTCACACAAATACCACCACAACCCACCACATCACTTGGGTGGAAGCCGCATCGTATGCCAAATTGACAGCAAAGCACGTTGCCAAATTCGTAAAAGAAAACATCATTTGTCGATATGGAGTCCCACATGGGCTCATCTCAGACAACGGCAAGCAATTCGAAGCAGAAACCATGGCCTTATGTGAGGAGTATAAGATACAGTTCCACAAGTCTTCTCCTTATAGACCACAGACTAATGGGGCAGTAGAGTGCAAACAAAATACATAAGACTATAATCAAAAAGACTCTTGAAAATGCTCGTGGATGGCCGAAACAACTGCATTACGCATTGTGGGGATATCGGACATCGTTTCGTATGCCAATTCGAGCAACTCCGTATTATTTAGTCTATGGGATAGAAGCCGTCTTGCCCATCGAACTAGAAGTCCCATCTCTAAGAATTGTGGCTGAGAGCAGAATTACAGAGGCAGACTGGATCTGCAGACGATTCGAGGAGTTAATGTTATTCGATGAAAGACGCCTGAAGGCCCTCTACCATGTGCAAGGATACCAACGCAGAATAGCGCGGGCGTTCAATAAAAAGGTTAAGTCAAGAGGATTAATTGTGGGAGACTTGGTCTTGAAGTCTGTCAGGGCGCCAGTCAATGACCCCCGTGGAAAGTTTAAGCCAACTTGGATCGGGTCATTCATTATCAAGGAAATAATGTCTGGAGGAGCCGTAAAGCTAATGGATTTGGATAACAACGACTTCGGGGATAACACCAATCTACACTAGCTTAAGAAGTTTTATCCTTGAGAGAGCCCGCTAGATCGAAAAGTGCAAGGGCAGACGATCTAGGCAAAAATTAGGGCAAATACCCGCTAGGTCAGGAAACCCTTCGGGGCTGCCTAGGCAAAAATAAAATCGGTAAAAATTTGAAAAGAAGCTCGCTAGACCGGAAACCCGAAAGGGCAGTTCTAGGCAACATTGGGCGAAAAGGAGAGTTTAAAATATCCGAGGGTACCTAAGCCTGAACTACGTTTGGCATGATTCCCTCGCTTGGGATACGTAGGCAGCCACATCGGCTCAACCATATGCCTCGACAACCTTTCGTTGGTCCAGATGGTTTGTACGATCCCACCACTGTACTATGACACACCCTGTTTGATCTGGAAATGAGAATATTTGCCCCGAATGTTTTAAGTCTTGTCTTGAGGGCAACATCGCGTAACGTTTTTCTGTCTTTTTCAATATCACAACTACGACTAAGGAACACATAATTTAATCATACACAACAATGATAAACATGTCCGAATTTGTGTTTCATATTTCTTAATCTCTATTGTTGTTTCCCAGGTCCCTCTATCTGTTGTCATGACCCCTTTTATGCAGCTCCATGATTGGGAACTAGATGGTATAGACGTGATAAACTTCTCAGAATATAGAATGAACGCCATACTCCACCTTCACAAAGTCAATAACGAGACAGATTTCTTGAGAGGGGCAGCAAGCCACTGGGATCCAGACTGTCACATATTCCGCTTTGGCAGCCAAGAGTTATGGCCCTCTATAGAGGAATTTCATGCATTGGTTGGAGGACCACAGCGCTCTCCACCCACCATCTCGACGCAGCAACAAAGCCCCTGCAAATCATTATCCAAACTGTTGGGGTTAGAATTTACAAAGGCAAAAAACCTTGTCAGGAATTAAGAGTTGAATATCAGAGCCATAACTAGAAGATTTCAGCCGGTGGGTAACTGCCTAAATCTGGTTTATCAGGAGCAACGCCGAGGAATCTTGTGCCTATGTTTTTTGGCTGATTACCTTTTGGTGTCCCCGGGGAGGCGAATTCGCACTGAATTGGTTGATATAGTTGTACAAATAAAGGAGGGAAGGTCATTTGTTCCTATGGTACTCGCTGAAACACTAGTCGGTTTGGACAGAGTTCAGGGCAGTCTATTTGCTGCTTTCGTCGGAAGCCCGATGTTGTTGCAAATTTGGCTAATGGATAAAGTCACATTGTTGGGAGTTCCTCAACCACCTCTTCATGATCCAAAGACTTTTGTCAACCGAGAGTTCCTTCACATGGCTAAGAACGTGGAAGGTTGGGAGATTTGGTTCGGATCTCTAGGCGATAAGGACATTCAGTGGTGTTGCCCCTGGTACGACCTGCCTGCCATGACTATAAACAACATGAAGTTCAAAAGGGTTGTGATCGTTGGACTTGACGGTTTCACTTCTTACCAGTCCCGGCTATTCCCACTTCAGTTCGGGAATATCCACGACATGCCATCTCTAGACGATGAAGAAGTTTTTCAGCCCTCGTTCAAGGCAAAGTCTCTGCATCAGTATCAGTGTTCAAGGCATGAGCGGGATTTGTTGCAGCCAATCAGAGATTAGAGTCGAGCGTCCTCAAAAGTCGAAACTTATCGTTCCTTTGTTCCTTTATTTCTAATAAATACATGTCTCATACACTTCTGTTTATCTGAGTCCAGTTTTGGTCATAATGAAAATCGTTGTGTATATCTGTTGTTATCATTTTGGTTGTGTTGCATCCACGAGAAAGCGATGAGAAATTCAGGCAAACTTTTGTACGTTGCTAAATCTAAATATCGTTTGATTGGTTGTTTGACCACTGATTCAAGACACAAAAGTAATTGAAAATTGAAAGCTATGTTGTAACATTTTCTTCCCAATGTTTAATGGAACAATGTTCCCATTGCACGTTTTCAAGTAAAATGCCCCTTCGTTGAATGACATCTCTCAGTATTGCAGTCTTGCAAAGAATTTATGCTTCAAAACCCCTGTGTATAGTTGCTACTACATTGCATTCCTTCATTGAGGGCTGGTAAAACCCGAGACGCGATATCTAGTAACGGGCCAGTAAAACCGTGAGCCAATCATAGACCAAGAAAGCCTGAAGATCATTCAGCACTAGTTTTCCCGCCAAGGATAGTCTTGTTCCGAGGGATATTTCTACTGAAGGTCGTCTTGTCCTGAAGTAGCGTTGCCTGCCGAGGATCGTCTTGTTCCAGAGTAGTGCATGTTTTCCCGCCGAAGATCGTCTTGTTCCGAGAGATATGTCTACACAGATCGAGTGCCCGTCACTCATCATGAGTGCTGAAGACACTCCAAAGTGTCAAAATCAAGAGTCAGTTTCGAAAGCACTACCAATACTCGAAGTTTCATCGACACGAGATATATCGAAAACTCGAATCGAGTGCCCGTCAATCATAACGAGTGCCGAAGGCACTCCAATGTGCCGAACGCACGAATCAGTGATGAAGGCACTACTAATGCTAGAAGTTTCATTGTACCCTTATGTATTGTGTTGCGTTTTCGGATTGTCGAGTGCCATAGGCACGGGCAATACGCTAGTAAATTCACAACACCCGCATCATCTTCCCATAAAATACTGTTTCAGAACTAAACATGCATACGGTATGAGATATTAGTTTGAAAAACACAAAAAATAGACTCAAAATTCTGATGCACTAGTTTTCAGAAATTTTGCTGAAAAAAATGTCCACATATCTTCCATATCCCATTCTAGTCCACAGACTAAGCTCGTGAGAATAATAGACGATGCCAAGATTCAAACCCTTGTCATTACATTCCTCTAAATTCATTGGATCAGAGCACATACATGTCAATGGTTAGATATTAGAAAAATCCTATGGTTAGTTACTAGAAAAATCCTAAATTCAAACAAATTAAATTAGATATGAAACCCTAGATTCAAATAAACATGAAAAATAATAATGAACCTAGATTACATCAAATTTTGGTATTAAGAGAGACCTGCACTCATCGGGGGAAGAAGAGTCGGAAGTGTGACGCCTACGACGGCGCTTCGCGTTGGAGCGACTCATCTTGCGGACCTTCAAGGAGTCTCTGTCTTTATCTCGGTGGCGGCGGCGGCTCTGTCGGCGGTCTCTGCTAGACGAAGACGACAAATCGTCGGAGGACGACGAGGACGACGAAGACGATGAGGCGGCCATGGAAGACAGCTGCGGGCCACGGGCTCAGTTGCGTAATAGTGGTTGAGGCATCTCGAATGATTTGGGTACCCAAACCTGAGTGGATTAAAATTTGAATATTAACTTAAATTGGTTTTTGGTTTAAATTTGGTGAATAGAAATATATTTAATTAGAATAATGACTTAAATTTATTTATTTATACTAATTTTTTACAGAGTCAATTAAAATAATTTCAAAACAATTTAATAAAAAATTGTGAAAAATAAATTTTTTAAACTATTTTAAAAATAGTTTTTATTATAAAAGTAGTTTTAAAACAGATTTTAAAGGGAATTATACAAATTATTTTTTTATAAAAAACAATTTTTTGTAATTTTTAATAAAAAAGCTTTTATAAAGAACAATTTTAAATAAAATTGGTTTTTTAAAAGTAGGTTTTGATTTTGTTATAAAAGTTATTTTCAAATATTTTTTAAAATTATATATGTCACGATGTAATTGAGGTAAGACCTCATATCTCGGGGTCTCATATAAATAATCTAACTCGTTGATAAGGTTTAATATTATTTTTTAAGCGATCCTGTAAAAAATAGCTCATTCGAATATATCACGCTGCATCCCGGTTAATTATCAAGGTAATCATCGAATTAGCAACGTGGCATATTCATATCCGGATACCAAACTCTAAACATTCACTAATCTGATAAGACAAAACCAACTCAAAACTACTGATACAAAAACTCTGAAATAAAACTCATACAACTCTGATGATACAGACTCAAATAAATAAAAACTTTCGGTAATATGCTTTAATACCACTCCACCTCAATTGCTACAACACCTCTACTACAATTCTGAATACAAACTCAGAGAAAGATAAACATTCTCTCAAAATACATCAAAAGATAAGTAAAAAAACTCACAACTCTGACAACTCTACAACACTATAGCTAGACTGGACTGGTGGACTCTAGCTCCAAATACCTAAAAAGAAAAGTACAAGCATGCATCAGCGACGCCGGGTGATGAATACTATAGAAAATCATAATAAAGAGAAGTGAAAATGGTCAAGAATCACTTTTTCACAAAATTTATCTCATTTTAAAATTTCTTTATTCTTTATAGAAATTTATCTCTTATAACCAAAAATCTCTTTTATTTCTCCTTTCAAAATATCTTTTTAAAGTCTCATCTCAATAAATTCTTTCAAATATCAAGGATTAATAGAATCCATCTCAAACACATACTCATCATAAACTCATCTCAAAACAATAATAGTTAAGGGTGTCACGCCTCGGATTTTCAAACCATTTTTTGTTTTGAATTAAAGAAAAGAATGATTAATTATAAAACCACATTATCCAAACCACATTATAAGGGGCCGTGAATAGTCAAATATATTTCTTTACAAATCATTTACATAATACTTGCTTGAAATTGAAATACTCACAAGTCCTTTATATTTTAAATGAAACTCAACTACAAGTAAAAGGGGAAAGGGGATTTATTACAATGATGCATGAATGAAATACAATAACATGCTTATCACTGAAATGAAAGTAGAGCAAGCCAACTCCAGCTTCCCGCTACAAGCTACCAATCATGCAAACTTGTATAAAACTGCAAAAATAAGTTTGAGTCATAAAGACCCAGCAAATATGCGTCTATCAAGTGTAAATACAATTATAGTGACATGTGCAAGTGGTGTGAATTCCTATGATGTAATCCCAAGTATGCCATCACTCACACAATCTCAAACACCACTACCAAGTCACTTCTCAAACCAAGACTCATACGTCTAACCAAGTCTTCCATCTACACAAGTACACAAAAAGATAGCCTAACCATTCAATCTTGCTAAAGATCAACCACAACACAAGTCAATACCTTTTCTTTACCGAGTACCCCTTTAACCACGCAACTAGACCGCGTACACTAGAACAAGTCGAAAGACTAAGGGTCTTAACCTTAACCATGCCATGACCATATGGTACCACAACCACAATCCTCTAGGGAAGGACACCCAAGAGTACAACTCGTATATATAACAATATTGTTACTAATTATGGCATACCAAGCCAAATATCACATCGAGTCCACTAGCTAATTCTCTGACTTAGCTTATACCTACAATCCACCAAACCGCGTTGTACATAAACTATCCTTCTGTTTCCTCTATATACATATCTATATAGGTACACATTGGTGAATTGATTAATCTTATTTGGTTAGTTTGTTCGACTCCCGGCTTAACACAATTTTGAAAACGAGTCACACGAGTCTCGACCGCCTCACTAAATAAGGACTCGTCTACCCCAAACGTGGACTATATTTTGAAAAAGTCACATGAGTCTCGACCGTCCTACAAACAAGGACCGACTTACCCCAACATGGACTATGTTTCGAAAACCACTTTAAAACCATTAAGCCCAAGATCGATTTATAGTCACCTCAACGAATTCAAGGACTGACTAACTCACGAAGGAATCACGAATTGATTCGGGTTGTCTCAACGAATTCAAGAACCAACTCCACATGCGAATGACCACGAATTGGTCTGAGGATCACGAATTGACCCGGAGATCACGAATTGATCTATCTTTCCACACATCCACAATCACATTATTTTGGTTGGTTGTTTAATAGTGAATTGATGAGATTGACGAATTCAATCTAAGGGAACGAATTTCCCAACACTAGTGACGAATTCACTATAATGGGACGAGTTCCCACATAAGTGTGACGAATTCACACATCCTCACATAGATCACATATCCAATCATCCAACCAACCCAATCCACGATCACTACATTGTAGGGACGAATTCCCCAAACAAGTGTGATGAGTTCATACATCAATACATAATTCATTTCGCTATGGTATATCATCAAACACCTAGAGTGCACAAGTGCACACAAGGGTCCTAGTCACCAAGGACACCTAATCCATCATCTAATTTATTACCCATAAGTTCAAGGCCACACCCAAGGGCCTAAGTAAGACCTAACAATCTTACAAAAACATAAATCTACCTTATAAGCCCCTCGGGCATTGTATCAAACACCTAGCAGGCACAAGATCACCGCTCAATTCCAACAATTAAACTCCTAGGACAAAACCCTCAATTTCCATCAAACTTCAATAATTTGAATACAAGTCCTAGACATCAAATTGACACTCACACATCCTCACATCCACCAAGAACTACCAATTCCAATGCAAGGATGATTCCACTTTCATTTAATCAAATATGATTTCTTCATGATTTCCAAAACATGGGTTTTATAGAAAATCTTTGATTTTAATCTTGTAAATCAATTTAGTGGTCTAACACAATCACACAAACACAAGATAAAAACATATTTACCTCAAATCCAAAGCATGGAGAAAATCCTAGGTGAGGGTGTCTTGACAACGGCACAAGCTATGCACATCAATGGCAAGGTCTTGACGAGGGGAGCAACCTTTCCCCAAGGCTCAACTCCAATTGAGCTTGGGAAGGGAGAGATATTCTAGAGAGAATGGAGAAAGAACTCCATGGAGGTAAAGAGAGGTATTATGTCAAAAATGGGAAAGGGATAACCCCAAATCGTAGGAACAATGATATATATACCCCCTAAGCAAAATGACACATTTGCCCTTAATAAGCCAATTCTGGGCTCTCTACACCGGTGCAACCCCTCTCTACAACGATGCAAACCTGCACCAAAATCCAACAGAAGACTTTTGCCCCAGTGCAAGCTTCCACTGCACCGATGCAAACTCCCCTGTACCGGTGCAAACCTCCTATGCACCGATGCAAACTTGGTCCGAATAAAACAGTAGGTTTATGCACTGGTGCAAACTCTCCTTGCACTGATGCAAACATCTAAGAACTCCCTGCACCGGTGCAAACTCCTCCTGTGATGATATTTTCATGTCAAACTCTCCGGGAACTTTCCCGAAACATTCTGAATCAAATACGAACTATATAGGTGAACCGAGAAGGAGTCCAACGCTTAATTCTAATCGTCAATGCGACCCAAGAAATCCAAGAATCGATTATAATTATGAATTAAATTCCAGAAATGTGATTTCGAAATTACGAGTCGTGACACCTCAACCACCTTAAAAAAATTTTGTCCCCGAAATTAACTAAGGTTTTCGGAGCAAAGATCACGACCAAAGAACATCAAACTTGAGAAACACCCGCACGTCACGCAAAAGAATAAAAGGGACAACTCACGATAAGGTGTGGACATGCCGACACGAAAGGGACACGTCGACATAAGAGCTTACTTCGTCAAAGGTACAATGGGACGGAGGATCTCACAAGGGATTTGTCTCCTCAAGGACTAGAAACCTATAATTGTCTCACAACGATATTCATAACGAGAAATGAATCGGATTTATAATCGTCAACACTCCTCATCATTCTACAAACTCGCATACACACGTTTTGCAATTTCGTCTTCCTACCCACGGGTACACACACATCCCCATACACACACCCAATGTGATGATCAAGTGACCACTACAATTCAAGTTTGAGAGGTGACGGTCAGATACTATTCTTAACCTAAGTTGTAGGGTCATTCTTATACCACACAATCAATGAAGCACACACACATCCGGTCAATTCCACACTGAAGGTGCGAGAATCACCGACTCAATTACTCATTCTCAATGTATCTAACAATCTACCCTACACTTGGGGCACAAGGATGTGAATTTTTAAGAACGGTCCCGAAAGACATACCAATCAAATAGTGGAGAGTAAACATCAAACTTGGCCATCGCAACAAGAACAAGGTGGCACAAGAGGACAAACACAACTCATCCACAGTCTAAACGGAAGTGAGATCACAACTCAAATCATCGTGACATCAATTTATGAAGTATGAGAACAAGAAACTTGCAACAAGAAGCATCCCAACTAGGTAACAAAAGTCTCAACCGAGAAGATTACTACAACGGTGTCCACAAAGGGAAGCAACATTCAAAACCAAAATGCATAACGTCAAACCAAGTTCACAATGTTACTAGCAAAACACAACAAGGGATGCTAATCCCATCGACACACCACACAACTATGACAAACGAACACAAACTAGATCTACTAAGACGAAGAAACCGGCGACTGAGGATCCATCATCGCAATCGCATAGACTTTGCCATGAGTCATCCGCTCCATTAGTTGCTTGCCTCTCTGAATCGAATCCCGACATGCACCTCTAGAACTGGTTCCTCTCTCAAACTGAGGACTAGGTGAGAACGACTGGTGACGAGACTGCTGACTTTGGCTTCTTTGTTGAAACTGCTCAACTCTTGGCCCAATCGATGAGTGATGCCCAACTGACATCTCTCCTTGCCTACCACTCCTTTGCGTGCAATTTCTTCCCAAATGCCCTGACTGGCCGCACTCAAAACAAGTAACCTGGGGACACTAAGACCGATAGTGTAAAGCCCCGTCCCACAGGGACCAATTTAATGATCCAGCAGACCCGACAACGTTACCAAAAACAACAAAAGACAGAAACAGAAACAGACTAAACAGACAGAGACAGAAGAGACAGATAACCAGAGACAGATATTCTAAATGAAATGCATGACTGAAATTAAATAACAACTGCAGAAACATCCAAGTACTTGTTGTCAAAAGATCAAACAAAACTCAGCAAAACCCGCTGACCAAGTCTACAACAAAAACTAAAACAACCAACTAAGTAACAGAATCAGACACTGCTACTAACAAAACAAAAACTGCTAACAACTGAAAGTAAAGCACCAAAACCACTGAACAAAACCACTGGACAAACTGCGCAGCCACCAAAACTCCTCCAGCTAAACTCCAAGTAGTGGACTAGACTGCTCAGTTAATCAAATCTGCATTTTGACCAATTCTCATACATATATAAAGTGCAGGAATGTGTTAGCTTACTGAAAGTACTGTGTCAAATAAAAATAAACTGAAACAGATGCAGATATTAGAAACTGAAACGAAACAGAACAAGTTATACTAAACAGACTGAATTATAAAAACAGAGATCTATCAACAGAACACTCCAGAAAATAGCAGAAATAATCTACCTACTGAGGGTAACGTATGAACCCTAGCGTACATTGCTACAGACTTTTATCACATGTGTATATTTCACTTGTTATGTTAGGCTATCAGACTTAGGACACAGAACAGACGGGCAAGGGATCCACTTGCAGATGACATTAATATGTCCAGAAACACATTCCACCAGCCATTTAGGCGTAAAGAAACCGGACCACCAGCCAAAGTGGCGTAAAGATCCCACAGAATATCGGACCACCAGCCAGTGTGGCGGAAAGATTCCGTAGACTCATCAGATTAACAAAATTATCATTTTTTACCAGAGTTTCCAGAAACACAGAAAGTGGCTCGTACAATCCTAGCAAGATACTAGGTGTTCACGTACAACTAAACAGATACAATATTAACGAAAGCTACCAACAGAACAATAAAAAGTCCACAGAACTTAAAGTAAACTAGCACACTCACCAATGGGTTTTAACCCATTTTCTTATTGTCGGATATTGCTCGAATGATTGCATACAGAACGTTCCCATGTCATTCAAGAAGAAACCATTAATCCGGATAACTCAATAGCTCAAATATTTCTAAGTGATAACAGAACATTAAATAATCTAAGTATCCAGTAGAATTAACAAAATTTCAGATTAATATAACCTTTCCAAAACATTTTTCTGACAAACATAATTTTCTGTCAAAAATAACACTGACCGGTATGAAGCCGGTATGCAAGCGGCATACCGGCCGGCATGCCGGTTCCTTATAATTTTTACAGTTTTAACAGATTTTGCCAATTTTTCCAACAACGATTTCGATATCTAAACGACGTTATTTTTAGAATATTTATACATGAAATATGTTCTACTAGATGTGATCTACACGATTCATAAGGAAACAGATCGAGATTTCATGATTTTGAAGCCAAATAGTCAACCGGTATACAACCTGTATGCCACCGGTATACCGCCCGGTGTACTGGCTCGTACAGTAGAAGGCAGAACACAAAAACTGCTTAATCCAAAACGCGATTTCTTAATTAAACTTGCTAAAAACTTGATTTTCAGACCTCTAATCATGAAGAATCAAACTTATGAGATGTAATATACATCCATATACATAACATATTAAAATATGAGACTTTGAAAACCATTATTAACTCTTAAAAATCAATAGTTTTCCACAAAAATCACTAATCACAGTGCTAATCGATATTAGTACGAAAATTTAGATCTAGGACAGATTAAGCACGAGATTAACAAACTAAAAACATGGGGATTACCTTCAATGTGTTAGAAACACTTTCTATGAAGAAAATTCCTTCAAACTCTTTGATCTAGCACTTGGTTTGATGGATTTTCCAAGGGCTCTCTCTCTCTAATCTCCCTCTAAGCCTCTCTAAATACTCC
>NMUG010005109.1:0-13362 GCA_002855965.1 Monotropa hypopitys | reverse complement strand
AGATGAAACAGAACATCATGATCATACGGCCAAAAAGGCACAACTATCATTTGTAAAACGATAAGGTACTTCAATGATTCAAAAGTTTGATATGACAGGCATACAGCAGATGCTTGAGCAGCCTACGGGTGGATTATGATGAAAAGCCTACGGGCGGAATCCTTAAGCGCAAAGACGCTAGTACCACTCGATGCAGGGTGATGCCACCGGGATAGGAGTTAGTTCCCCGGTGATGCCTCTTGGGCAGGAGTGAGTCCCTGGAGAAGGTACTAAGGCAGGTTGAGTCCTTGGTATAAATTTCTATAAATACAATACAGATTACACCAATTATCAAAGATTGCCATATAGAACTGTTTTACGATTGAGTACTGTAAATCCATAAAACTTGTGAAATGTTATATATTGATTTACTCTAGCTTTGGCTTATGCGTTTTCTAAAACCTTTTTCAGGTCACGTTGAGGAATAGTTTCGGAGCAGCTTGGTTATCTTTTATTTCCCTTTTTCTGATGTACGGGCCTTTGAGCCTACTTTATTGTAATCAAGTTATTTAGTGGAAAACTATGCACTGTTCTAGATTGTTCACTCGCTTCCGCTTTTTATTGTTGTATTGATTCCTTAATTCTTTTATCCTAGGCCTTTGCGAGCTTGCTCGTTGGCCAGTCATGGATTCATCTCGGAAATGGGATGGGTCATGACAGTTTCAACAGGGTTCGGGGTTAGGGATTCCCTCAGTTTCTCACCAAAGGAAAGCCCAAGTCTAAACATGGATACGACCTGCCTCTCGGTACAGTCCTCAACTTCATTGTAGGAATCCACATACCATACGACATATCCCCTAAGAGTTTTGTCAGATCATTTTCTCAACGACATTAGAGATTCAAATTATTTTGGGGTAGCACGGCTGGTCATGAACCTACTAACGAACATCTCGGCTAACTATTCCCAGTTGCAGATCGATCACAGAGGCAACTTGTGATACCAGTTGAGCGTTGTCCATTCCAGACTGGATGCAAACATCCTATAGTAAAGGTTCTCGTCTCCTTCATGCAAGATCAAAGTTTGTTGGTCATCCTTGAGATGGGCCATTGAGTCTGTCTTTCCATCATACTTCTGGAAGTTGGAAAGACTAAATTTTCTGGGATCTTGTAATTGCTGATATCCCTGGAGAGCGGGGTGGATATAATCTGTTGAATTGCTCATTTTGCAGTCTCTTGGACCGTTCCCCGACCCTTGAGATCCTTGTTCAGCCATACCCTCATGTCATTGATGTTGGTTGTCATGGAATTAATCGGACCTAGGCATGCTGGTCTTTCTAGATATATTTCCTCTACAGGAGCCCTGGGACGAAGCTGATCCCTGAGGTCCCGCACGTAATCCAAGGAATGGTCTTGGAGAGCGCTTCGAGCATGGTTGTGAGTCCTGCTGTGGTGCTCGTTGGACTGTAGGGGATCCCTAACAATCTTTTGTTATTCCCGGTGGTAGGGTGGATCCCTTATGCACATGCTTCCTTGTTGGGTCCTTCATTGACCTTCTACTACCGTCTTATGGCTTCCGAAAAGACGAGTTTGGATGTTGGGATCTTGGCTTGCCTGTGGGGCCCTTGGCAATTGTTGCTTGTGACCAATGGGCTCATTTTGCTATTGAGGTTGTTTGGACAACCTTTCTACCCCCCTTTTAAGGTGTTTGATCGCCTGGTTTTACGATCTGATAATCTCTTCGAGATCCTCGTATCTGATCGATCTGGATCTGAGTGGAGATTGAGAGCAATGTGAACGAGACCAATTGTATCCTTCCTGGGAGTACTCTTCCTTCCTGCTATCGTAGGTCTTGTCCTCCGAGCAGTCATACTTGGGTCCTCTGTAGGCCCCTAATGCCTCTAACATGGGCCTTGTGATTCCCTGTTAGGCTAGGAGTGCCTCCACTATTACCCTGAATGCGAGGCTTGGTGTTTCTAGCTTTCTTTGGTGCTGGAGGTGGGTCAGAGTGGATGGTGTTTGTTCGTTTCCCATTTCCAACTTCTTTTCCGATGATGGGGGTTTCATTGTCGTTGATTGCCATCTCCTCGTTCTGATCTCTGTTCTGAATCTTGTTTGCTTTTTCTTTTGTGGGTGGGTTTCCCATACACGGTATCGATTGTGCGAGGGTAAAATCTAAAGTTTGTTACCACAATAGATGAACTGCTTATCTGGATCAATCTGGTTCTTCCTGTTGATCTAACTACGCTCTCCCATGTATCTGCGCTCACAAATAAGGGTTAGAGGACCTCTTGTCGCCGTTGGCCGAAAGGCTCTCCGATGACTAAGTTAATCCTTGATCGATATAAAGCTCTAAGAAAGCACAAATTAAGTTCGTAATCCAAATAGCATATACCCTTTTCTGTGGGTTGAACATTTGCTTTTATAGAGTATTTCTGGATTATTAGCTTCTCACTAGTAATCACGAGCTGATTTGGACTTCTCGTCCCTATTATTTAGCGAATCTGATCTATTTCATGATTATCTATGGATCGTTTCTTTCTTGGATAATGCCTTTATCCTTGTGGGATTTGAATACTTCGTGTATTCATAGGAATTGAGATTCTATCCGTTTATGCGTGAATAGTCAGGACACGTGTGTTAATGGTTACCCACTAGTCGATTAACACATGTACACGTCACTTGCTACTTTTGTCGTGCTGGTTAACTTCATCCTGCACTGTCGGGATGTCGATCCGCATAGGGATGACCTAATTCACAGTACAGATATGTTGACTTGCACGTGGTTGACTATATTAGGGATTCACTTGCATGTGTCTGACTATATAACTTCTATTCTGCATTGACGTAATGTCATGCCGCACATGATTGATCTAATTCGCAGTGCAGAAAACTAATGATGCATGATTTTCTATATCGAATAGCTAAATGACACGTGCCGCACTGCAAACTCGGTACTCCAACTAAAGCCTTCTAGCAAAGACAAATCCCAAGTTTGTCTCTGATGAAAATAGTGTGAACTTCAAAAAAATGAAAAGAAACTAGCATTGTTTGGTTTTTACTTTTGGTTGATGGTATTTAAGTCATAAACTAATTTTCAAGAAATCTTGAGCCCCTGTAACTTGTAACTAATCAAACACCTCATGGATTCTCAACAACTGAGTTCTTACTCTTAATAGTCCACTTCTTAGAATTCATTTAACATTTACTACCCGTAATCTTCTTCAAGAAAATATGTTCTGTGCATCACAACATCATTGCACCATTGCGGTTGTGCCGGCAGAAGAGACGACAAATGCACACCGAAGTTGGATTGGTCGATCCAACCCAAAATTTAATTATGAATTTTTTAACTACAACTTAAATATATTTTATTGGAGCTAGAATTAGACTCCCAAGTCATTTTAGGTGAACACAGTTAGCATTTGAGGCAGTAAATGAAAAGGGCCGCTGTTTTTGTCAAAAAGGTGACGCGACCGATTACACAAAATAATATGTAGCGTACTATTTCAAACGAAATAACCTTGAATAATCGTCAACGATCTTGCACACAAAAAACAAAGAAAAAACTCAAAAAATATCAATAATTCATTATTCAATACTTGCTTACAATCCATATAAATAGAAATTCTAAGAATCCTAATCCAACTATAAAATAAAAGAAAGAAAATGAATCCTGACTAACAATCAAAATAAAGTATCATAAACCAACCAAAAAGGAAAATAAAATAAAGGAACAATCTTACTTTAATTAGAAAATAAAATAAAATCAGAACAAATTAGAAAATTTCATAATTCCCCAAACTGCTGTAATTTTCAAAATATGGGTTACCGATAACCCACTGGTATCGTTGGTCGGTAACCAAGAATTCTAGGGGGTAAGGATGTGTTGGGTTATCGGTAACCCATTGTGGGTTTTCTTTGAGTTACCGGTAGGTAACAAAAGGTTCTGGTAGCTAAGTGGTGATTGGGTTATCAATAACACAATGTAGGTTTCTTCCAGGTTATCGGTAACCATGTGGACTAGACGTTAGGTTCGTGAGGAGTTATCGGTAACTCATGGGGCATTGGTTATCATAGATATCAATAACCTGAGTTTCTGGAGGCTTTTTAGGTCAACTACATCAAAAGGACAGGAAAGGAAAATCTAATGAGAAGTAAATGCAGTTGCATCACAACACATTTTTTCATCACATGAACCCAAACAAAAGAGGCTGCTATTACCCAAACATCATACACCCGCAAAAGAAAATCAAAATATGCATTTCCTCTATTGTGATTCATTACATATATAGTGCTAAATACAAGGAAGATAATGTACACAATTCCTTTGGGAGGTTACCTAATATTACACCCCCGGAGAAATTTTAATGGCTTCAACAGCTTTGTTCTGCATGTTCTGAACAATTAATAACGAATTCTTACTTTAACAAGAGAGTACAAAATGGAACTTCTATCCAAAAGAATTGCCATAAGAAAAAAAAAAGATGTATGAAAAGACAAACTTGAAGGAGGGAGTAGGAATAATGCCCTCCCTTACCGTTGGGAATTTACAGGCACATTGATTTTTACAGTATCACTCAACCGATGTTCCCCCTTGAGTATTCTCTTCACAAAGATCAGCCTGAGACGGACTTGGAATGATATTTGGAGGAGACCATTGATCTGGGACCATCAGGAAATAAGTAGTCATGGCTTTTCGGAACCTTTTCTTGTATTGCTTGGGGGAAATCACGGTAGGGGATGCATTCTTTGGCCCGCCAAGGATGCCAGAAGCCTTTACCCAGGTTTCAAGGTGCTTATCCCATGTATACTGTCTCATGAAATCAATGATCCCAAGAACTAGCTCGTGCTTCTCTTCATCTACCCCAACCAGTAATGAATAATCCATTACATCAATTGACTGCATAAGCATGAGACATTCATTAATAAAATGAGATCTTGGAACAGCCCAGAGGGAGACAATTTGATATTGGAACATGTAGGGCATGAGTGAATTTTTTCCTTGTTTCAATCAAAGATGATTTTGTCCAGGATGCCTTTTATTACTGAGGGTCCATGATTCAGCACCAAAACTTTAAAGGTCCCAGGCCGTGACTAGATTCACGAAAATGTCAAGAGAGTTTGAGAACTTACTGCGAGAAAAGAAGTATCATTCCAAACAGCTCTTTCCAACAACCGTTTTGCCTTATTTCCGACAAAGATTGGAGAAGTTGGCATTGCTTCAATCAAGTTCTGATCCAGTAGAACTTTATTACTTCCACTAGAATCTGGATTATATCGAGACCGGGAAGATCCTTTGAGATCATAGAGCCGAGTAAGATTCCTCCGAAAGAGAAGATTCTCCATAACCAGAACATCCATTTTGGATTCCTTCCCTCCCTTCAGATGCTTTGATGTAACCTTAAGCCAGCAAACAATGAAGCTTAAGAAGTTAAAAAACAAAAATTATAGTAAAGCTTGATTTGCACTTTAACAAGGAATTAAAGGTCAAATATATGTTTCACTCGTCAGGAAAGGGTCCCCTATATGTTGATCTCATCTATTGCGCTGCAAGATAACCATGCAAAAGGGCTTCCTCATTTTGTTATACATGAAGTCAGTGTGGTGTAACTGGAATTTCAGGCCCTCAGAAAGTACCTGATAGATGCCAAGAATCTTCGCCAGGCATGTCGGGCTTCCGGTGCCAATTGATTCAGATAGATACTTGAAATATGCAGGCGCAAACTTTGTGAAGGATTCTAGTTCCGTCTTTGTAACCTGTTTAATGATGAAACGTTCGTCCAAGGATTTTGCAAAGAAGACATTGCTCTTCCCACCTTGAGCTCCCCACTTCTTGCAACGACTAAGAGACCTTACGAAGTCCATCTCAGATCCGCAACATAATCTCCTCAAAGCTTCAAACCTCTTTGCAAAGTAACAAGTCACTGTATATTTCACCTTACCATGGGGCCCATCATCGTCAAAGGGAACTCTAACATGCAAAGCCTTAGTGTATGAGACAGGATCCATAGCCATGGAGCTACGTGATCCGGACATGGACAAGAAGCTGTCATCTGTAGACCCCAGACTTCTGTACGACTCCAAGGCCATTTCATCAAAAGAATGAAGTGATTGAAAATTACCCGAACCAACAGAAATCAATAAATCTGTGGATTCCCCATTGTCTTTTGACTTTTCACACTCATCAGATAGTTGATCAAGGTATTTTTGTGATACCAGTGCATAAGATATGATGCTTGTTGGCTCGTCATCATAAACTGGGACCACAGTGTCATTAACACCAACAGGCAAAAGCATCCTAGTCCCGCCTTGTAGTTCCAACTCCCGAAAGGACGAAACATAAACAGGACTATATTCACTGAGTGCATCAAACTTCTGTGCAATCCCTAAGAAGTTCTTGTTCAACGACCGATACAGATTTATAAAGGGCATTCCTAACCAGCTTACATAATCTTCCATGTTATCAGAGCCTTTGTTGGACAACACTGGAGGCAAATTGGATACCTTGGGCCCACCCTGGTCAACTCTATGGTCTTCCGATTCTAACTTTTCAGTGATTGATGCTTCACTTGAATCAACAAGGTCTGATTCAGGAATTGCAGCAGAATCATCCTTCGGTATCCCTACTCCCGGATGATTCTCACCAGTCCACGCTGCATCAAGGGTGTCTGACAAACTTGTAACAATAGGGTACTGTCCATCAGATAGGGTCCTATCAACAACTGTCTTGGATTGATCAGGTTCACCACAGATCATCATATCAGAAGAAAGAATAGCTTGTTTTTCATTTCCATGCTCTAGATCTATTTGTGTATCAATTCTTTCGTGAGTTAACTCAGGCTGGCTAGCATGGCTTTTGATTCCTTCTCCATTATAATGACATGCATTAAGCTTTACAGCTACAACTACTGAATCAGAGCTACTTAGTCCTTCACCTGGCTTGACAAGCATAGTCATGTCACCAGAGTTGACATGTGCAGAAAGGGAGTTCACCGCATTTTCTGGATTTGAGCCACTCAGATCATTCCGAAGGCTTTTCTTAATTAAACTGGCCGCATATATCAGGCGGTGGTCCCACATATATGATTGAAAGAGTAACTGTCTTCGTAGTCGATTAATCTCAAAAATATCGACAACAGGTTGACCCTTTTTTATCTCCCTATTCGCAACATTCTGTAGTGACTCCTATAACAGGATAGAGAAATCCATCAGAGACCATATCATGAAAGCAGCAAATAATCAAGTTTGAACAGAACTAATACTTGTTTCCCTTTTATCCTTGTAAACTTTGAATTATAAGCCAAAATCATTAAAATGTCCAGGAAATATATGAAATCTATCATGAGGTCACATGATTTTGAAAAGAAATATATTAACAAAAATAACAATAATGTAGATCAAAGTCTATTTAAAACGTAGTGTACTTTCCAGCACACGATAGAAATCTCCAACATAGGAAAACTCAACTACAATGATAAATTGAGTAGCCATCTAAGCATTTAGATCTACATAACATACTAACGGGGCTTAAAAACACAGCTTGCATTCACTACGAGTAACTGAAGACAAAAAAAACTAACATGGCAAAGAAGACCTCACCTCAAATTCTGTTTTCTCCCTTTGCAGCATGACTTCCAGTTCCGCTATCTGGCGTCTTGACTCAGACAATTTCGTGCAATTGATATGTGGTCCATGCCCAGATATCTCACCCATCTGACTGAGAGCATTGAGTACTTCAGCAAATAAGAGCTCTGCTCGGTCAACTACCTGTTTTATTTTCATGATTAGATTGAAGATATGCAGAATGATCTGAGTGACATCCAAAAAATGAAGTATCATCACACCTCATTCGTTTCGTTTTCTATCCAATCCTGCTTCTCATAATTGAAATCAAGTTTGGGGGGTGGGAGGTAAACCGAATATACGTCAATTGATGCATAGCGAAAACAAGCAACCATTTTCCCAAATCTGCACAAGTAGAGAAAGTAAGTTTAAATGTGTGTGTGTGAGAGAGAGCTACTATGCACACGAGACTTTCATAAAGCTGCCAAGACAAACATACTATTATCAATGAGATCAAAGAACACAAAAAGAGGTGTGCACTGTAAATTTGTGCTTTGGATTGTCACAATGTTGCAAACAATTTGGTAAGAATTTTCTAGCATTATACAGAATAAGTCCATGACCATCCAAAAAGAGATGGGAAAAAAATGATGGCTGATATTAACTGACAAGGGCACTAAAGTAAACAGTTTGGATTCAATTCAACTAAAACAATTTCTTTGAACACATTGAGCCATTGAACAAAGAGCAAGTAGGATACCCATAGAACCGGAGACAATCTCTGTGCAGTGAATGGCCACAGCTCGCCACTCTGCTAGCAGCTGCATGATTTGAAAAACTGAGCTCCAAAAACTTCCCAAAAGACAATCCCCAAGCAGCATCAGACATCACGATTCTTCGTGTTGCTGGTGGGAAACCATTAGTCCTTGGACACCTCAGACACCTGTGCCACATCCAGATCTTTCCTTCTCTTTCACCTGGTAAGAGGAATTCTGGGAACTTCTTCACAGAAATTGTAAGGGTACCTTGTCGATGAGTATAACAATGGACGTGTGCTTCTGATGGCATATCACATGATCGGCATCGGTAACTCTGGCGAAAAAGACTTTTGTAAAATGTGTTCATGTATCGTGAACCTGAAAATGCGTGTACACGAAACACGGAAAAGGGGAGGGGGAGGTGAGGGTTTACCTGATCGAACAAATGGTCTCGTAAGAAGCGGCCCAATGGTTTATCAAAGTTCCCATAGTATTTGATTCGAAAAAGGTGTGATCTTTCACAGACAGTCCCCTTCCAGACACATCGTGATGATAAAGAAACCAAAATGCTTTGATGGTCAGAAGGCGATGGAGGAAACTCTTCTTTAGAACCACCTTCTTCTAACTGAAGGTTTACTTCTTGTTGCAAGGATGATACCTCTGAACCACCTAACTCATTTACACTCGCTTCCCTGTAGTCATTTTGAGCATCTTCAATAGAAACACCTTGTCGCGCTGCCTCGGAAGGCCGAAAACCTCTAGCAATGAGTACATCGCCAATGAAATCATGACCCCTGTTGGCTGCAGAAGTTCTTGCCTGTGTAGACTGTTTACAAACCACTGTACTTCTCTCCTGAGCTATATGAAAAGGAGAGGACTCACCATGGCAAGACTCTGCAGTGCCTTGCCCTGAAGAAGCAACAAATGAGAGGGAAACAGTGGGGTTGAAGAAGCTTGAAATAGGTTTTGTGTTTCGAGGTGATAAAATAGGTAACAATGCCCTATCCATTTTGCAAACGGAACCACTGGGAATGGCGGAAACCAGATACGAAGCAGGGATGCTGTTGAACCTTTGTGGCTCCCCACAAGCTTGAGGTCCTTCAGTTTTTTCACTGGCAGGGATGGTGAAACCGGGTATAGTTGATATAGACCTGTCAATAGCTGATGGTTTATCTGGAAGTGCAACAGTTATTGGGGAGTTCAATGGCAGTTCTGGAAGAGAGGCTCCTTCATCGGCAAGAAAAGATGTTTCCAGAGCCAAGTGATAAGCTGCAAAAATTCCATACTGCACCACATGCTTCAATTTCTTCAACTCATCCCCATTGGCACCTCTAAGTAATATCTGAAACAAACAGTACATGGCGGACCAAAATGAGTTTCCCGCCACGGGTCTCCCCAATTGCACTAAAAGACACCTCTCACAAATGAAAAGACGCTATCATGTTCCAATGGATACCACTAAACACAAGCAATTGTATGGGAAAACTAATTTTATAGAAAGGAATCAAAGGAATTAAGGTTTGTGCAATAATGATGCTCTGGAAGCTGAATCAATGAAGCATGATAATGTGCACAGAAAGTGACGAGTCTTTGGATCTACCCTATCTTTTGACTTTAATTTAGGGCCTGCTTCTGCAACAAAACGTTACTTAAACTCCTCGATTTGAGGGTATAGGAGGACCATTGTTTCAGTGGCTCTATGAATTAATGATATCCATCCTCTGCTCAAACCCTCAATGATTGGGGACTACATGAGTTTATGTTATGTTATGTTTTGTTTTAAGGAACTAAGGTGTCATCGATGTGATTTTGAATGGAAGACAACATTCAAAATGCAATCCAATATAGATTTCTTGTCCCTCTTAGTAGTTTTCTTATACTTACGGTACATCCCAATGGCTTTGGGCATCCTTCAAAATACATCAATGTCTTCACTAACTTTTTGCCTCCCTGCCCAGCAGTGCCATGCTCTTCTAGAAATCTCTCCACGTGGAACATGTCACAATACCCCAACTTCTGTGAAGAGAGATGATCAATTGAAGGGACAATCTGACTACCAGTGCAGCGGGCTATACGCTCCAAAAGTGGTCTCTTGATATTGAGAACAAGTGATATGTCTTTTGCAAGAAGGTACTCCTGCGCAAATCGAGAAACTGATTTCTCCACCAAAAGGACATCAGGTTGGTGCGCATCAATCTTTGCAACAGCCATTTTTAGATGATCCATTTCCTAGATGAGGATGTGGAACCCATAAGAATTAAAACACAGGAAAATAAAACCTCAACTTCTTACAAACTAGCAAATGTAAAACTGTTCAGTGGTTCAGATCAAATTCCAAGAATAAGTCCAAAGGTAGATAAAGCAAACCAGAATATCATGACAACCTGCTGCAACAGTGTATCAAAACTCGACAAGAGGTTAGAAACCCGTTGATATTCAAGAGCACCTCCAAGGATCAACAAGCGAGCTTTCTCTATTTTTGATGTCATCCGCCGATGAGCCACATTTTTCTTACAAACAACTCCTTTGACCACCATGCTACAGGAAACAAACAAGGGAAACGGGAAGAAAAAAAGGAAGAGGGGTGGGGTGTGTGTGAAATGGCACGGTTAATAAATTATAAGAAAAAGAAAACTGACACAATAACAAGGGGTAGAATTTATTTCAGGCATACGGTCAACAAAAGAAAAACAACAAGAAACCACAAAAGAATACAGACTGAAATGAGGGTTCATCTTACTGAAACCATGATAACAAAGGTATGAAAAAATGACCATAGTAATATGAGATGCTAATTTCATGACTGCAATAGAGATTGAAGGTTGTCCTGGGATTTTGGCATAATATTCACAAAGGATTGCTCTGAGATACAACCCTGTGTTCATACACTTGGCAGCTCGAGCATTTTAAGAGCACTAATTTTCTATCGACTGTTGCAATGAAGGCCTTTCTAACCTTTATTTATCTTTCACTCACCGGCCACACATGAAAAGAATCTCGTTATATTTCATATGAACCATGAGGATACCACTCTTTTCTTCTAGCCCTCCCAGCTAATTTCCACAAAATTCTCGAACAGCAGCAAGTTTTTGAACCGCAACTTAAATATTTGAGGTTCCAATATCCTTCACCAGCTGTTCTTGTCCAATAAGTCCTTTTCTAGTATATGATCCCACCGAATTCACAAAAATACAAAATTCCAAAAAACGTTTCCATCAATAAGAATTAATTTTTAGACAGTCATCGGACTTGTATTGATCTTTGTAAATTTCATGAATTGCAATTATTTTGGGTTGTGACACAGCTTTCCTAATTGTGGTCCAACTAAAACGACCACTCTTTGCCAATTTGCAAAATAGCTCCGCTCTCATGCAATGATATCTTTTACCATTCTATAATTTCTCACTATGGGACAAGCATGTCACCCACAACCTAAATGGCTGTTGAATTCATTATTCAAGTTCAGGATTGGTTCCACTATACTGGAATCAAAAAATCAAACAATAAATGAACATTAAAGTGGCCGAGAATTTGAAGAGGCCATGGCTTGGAGGCATAGAGGACATTGGGTACATCGGTAACCCCAGAACAAAGAAGAACACTACTTCCAATATTGTTTTTGTTAAGTGCTACGGCCATTGCACCTTTTTGCTTTTATAGTTGAATAACAAATGCCCGTGCCTAAAGGCACCTCGTGAAAATTATTTCTATACATTAAATCAATCACATTAAATAATAGTGTCTGCCATAGATCGGATGATGCATTAGTTAAAAGAAGTCAATAGGTCTAGACCTTCTTTTCTAAATGCTTCCACATTTGATCTCGTTCGAATGACCTGATTTCGGTAGATGGTAGCACTAAAGGGGAGGGAAAGAATAGAACTGACTTTAGAAGCGGTAGTCAGAAGGGATCTAGGTTTTTGAAAATCACAGAATATGGTCTTGACAGAATTCTATGAAAAAAAATGAATTCACGTAAGTGACCCAAATGATTAGGACTAAAGACTATGTTTGATTTGGTTTGGTCTTATTACATACTATTGTCCAGTACAAATCTAAAGCAAAGACAACTTTTGCCAGATTAAAAAAATCCATCTACAAAAGGCAAAATAAAAACAAGCAACAAACCAATAATAATACTCTAACTTTATCGTGATGGATTTGAAATGCGTAAGGTTTACATGTGAAGAAAAAAGCGTAAGAATGCTATAAATTTTGAAATAGGTAGCGAGTAGTAACATGCTAATGGGTATTGTAGAAAAGTGAGATATTTCAAACTCATGGAAAGGTTTTCCTTTTTTCTAAAAAACGTGTATAGAAAATGGTGATTACGAATATTGCCAAAAAAGTGAGGGGGAGGGGGGAAGAATGAAAGGTAGATTAGGCAGAGAAAACGGTGATTATGTTTTCCTTTTCTAACTTTTAAATGACATGGCTACAACCCTAATTGAAAAAAGGTGGCCGAACGGTGAGTTTTTTCCCATTTATTTCAATTGGGTATTTTGAAAAGTACTCTTTGTTTCGTAACATAGATACAGATACTATATTCATAATCGAATCATAATTTCTTGTCCTGGCATGTTGTTTTCTATTTCCTATGCAACAAGAAGGCAAAGTTCCAAGAACACAACATTCAGAAATCGGGAAGAAAGTAGAGAATGTATTGGCTAGGAAGCACCGACACGCTCCCGGGGTCGCCGTACGCGTGTCGGACACGCCGGGGACACGCCGGGGACACGGCGGGATACGTACGGGACACGCCATTTGACGTGTCCTATATTTTATTATTTAATTTGGAGCAGGACACGGCGGGGACACGGCGGGGACACGCCGGGGACACGCGGGGGACACGACAGAGACCAAAAACAATATTTTTTTAAATAATTTCGATGGTAATTTTGTAATAACTTATATATTTTGGGTTTAAATGTCATATATTATAATATATTTAGTAACCCACAAATATAGGGTCGGGACTATAGCCGAAATTACACCAGAGGTCCTCCAAAATATCGAAATCACTGCAGTCCGTGTTGCTCCTAAAGTCGAAACACGGACTCCC
>NMUG010005108.1:0-13361 GCA_002855965.1 Monotropa hypopitys | reverse complement strand
TGCATGCAGCTCCTCAGTGGTATAGCCGAGGCAACTTACAGTTGTCATTCATCTATAAAATGTGCATGCAGCTCTTCGGTGGTTGTGTCGAAGTAGCTTAAAGTTGTCGTTCATCTACAAAACGTGCACGCAGTACTTCGGTGGTTCTGCCGAAACAACCCTCAAAGTTCTCATTTATCTAAAAAGCGTACAGAGGTCGCTTCAGTATACTCGACGAAGCCACCCCCAAGTTAGCATTTATCTAAAGAATGTACAAGTATCACTCCGGCAATTTCCGAAGCAACTCACAAATCACAAGCTATTGAAATACACTGCTGAGTCGAGGTCAAAGCATTGACTCAACAAAACCTTTTTCTTGGCTAGGGGAAGAAGGGCACATATCAGACATGAATGAAGCAACCGTACAGACAAAAGACTTAGCATAAATTGCAAAAATTTCTTCATTAAAAAAGTTAGGATCGTCCACAGGTCGGCCCGGTCCAAAAACAATAACAAACAAGAGCAAAAATGAAAGGATGCAAAAAATCACATCAGGTAGCCGAATTAGCAGGGTCAGCCACAATAGGACCGGTCCTAGTAGCCTCGGTCCCGGTAGTAGGATCGACAGCCTCGATGCCAACAGTAGGAGGTGCCGACGAAGTAGATGCCAGCCAGGCTCCGCCCTTAGCCGATGGTATGAGGGGGATTTCCCCCATTGCCGAAGCATGATCCTCAACTCCCATTGAGACCATAGCGCAGACCCAACCCTTTTTGAAGAGCTTCTCCTTCAATCTGGCCACCTAGTCATGGTATCCTGCTTCGGCCTCTTCCTCGATAGCCATCTTATTCTTTTGCTCCTCCAGCTCGGCCTTCAGCCTAACAACCTCAGCATCTACAGCAGCAATACGAGCATCCTTGACCTTTAACTCGACATCCTTGATCTCAACAGTGACCTCGAGGGCCGTGGCCCTGTTGCTCAGCTCAGTGGAGGAAGTTTTTGCTTCCTCAAGATTTTTTAGTCTCATCTCGGTCTCCTCTCTCGCCAGACGCCGAGAAGCCTAGAGGTCACAAATGCGGTAGTCCACGCCGACACCGGCAACCATCATCTACAAAGAAATACAAGAATCATAAAATAGTGCTGAACATCAGTGCTGAAGTCAAAGACAGAATGAAAAGAGCAATAAACCAAAGATCTTACCATGGCGCCGTGGTACATCATCTGCCAGAAGCAGGTCTGGGGGCCCTTAGGAAGCTGTTCCATCTCCTTCGGTAGCGCGAAGGCCTGAAGTAGTGCTATTGCCACATTGGGGTGCTCCGAGAGTAGGTCGGCCTTGGTAGGTTCAACTCCCTCATAGGAGAGCTTGGGTACCCATGCTGGCACCACCATTTGGGAGGACCCAGTCGTCTCGGGAGTGTCAGGGTATGGTACAGCCGTTTTCTCTGTGGCAGCTGCAGAGTGTTCGACAGGGGTCACATCATCAGACCGCATAGCCCTTTTCTGTGCTCGAGCATCCCTCATCTCGTTGGTAGTAGGAGGAATTCTGGTCCGACCCGCTGGTACCTCCTTAGTGATAGCCACTAAGGGCTCAACGTCCACAGCGGTGGGGTCGGTACCGAGAGCCTCGGCTTCCAGATCGATGATTTTGCGGGGGGCCATCTCTTCAGCTGGATGAGAGGCAGAAGGTTCAGTGGGATGGGAGGTAGATGCTTTGGCAGGAGCTGACCAAGAGCCGAGAGTGTGGGTATACGATGGAGTATACCCAAGAAGAGTTGATGTCGAGCGTCTTTCAATTGAGAGCTCATAAATCTTCTTGACCTTATCTTCGTCAACCGAAAACTTGAAGCTTGAGAGGGCGTCGACATCTACAAAATCAAAGAAACAAATTAGTATACTATTACATGGCCGAAGAATTTATGCGTCCGAACAAAAACTAACCTGGGGCTCCGGTTTTGAAAGGAACCCGGTATTCCCCCCTCTGTGGGTCAAAAGCACCCGAGACGATCATCACGTCATCGGAATACTTGTCGGAGTTTGGCAGGTCAGCGATCAGGCCGATCTGGCCAGGCCTCCTGCCGAGGTAACACTTCCTCGACTTCTTATTGAAATCGACAAAGTAGCAGCCAAAGATGTCATCGAAAGAAAGTCGGTTCTCTCGTCTAAAGGACTTGTTCAGCCGAGCTATCCCCATGAGAATCCTAAAAGTGTTCATCGTCACCTGGGATGGCATAAGGGTCAGCTTATGGAAGAACTCGTAGAGCATGGGTGGAAAGGGAACCGGACACCGCCTTCCACGATGGCCAGGATGGAGATATGGATATGTGACGGCCCCGGCTCTATATCGCCGATCGGGGCCAGGGAGATATGAACGTCGTTCGGTATTTCATGTTCTTCCTTGAAGTCCCAGATATCAGATTCCGTGTGCAGCAGTCGTCAAAACTTGTCGGACCTCTTCTTCGGTGCCATTATCGGATTTGAAAAGAACACAAACATCCACCAATGCGGTTAAGCAAAGAGAGACTTTGGCTTGGCCTTCAACCAATAGCCAAGGCCAGTTCGGCTTGGCCAAGAACAGTTTGAATATGTTCATCTTTATCCATGAACCCCAGAAACGTCCAGAAAGTTTTTGAGCTCCACGAATGGCTTGGAAGATGAATCCCAAGGCAAAACGTCACAAAATCAACGAGAAATCAGAGGAAGAAGTGAATGCTCGCAGAAAGAAAGAAAGAACAGTCACCTGGATTGAGGAGGGTGTCTGGAAAATCTTGAAGAAAGTTCACCGGAAACTGGGGAAGACGGTGGCCGGAAATCACCTGAGGGTTGCCGGAAATCGCTTGGGACTGAGGGAGGCAGAAGCAAACGGAAGGGATCTGGAACCCTAGGAGTGCTTTTATAGCGTTGACCTGGGGTTGAAACTGGGTGACCGGCAGAACTGGCTCAGCCGATCAATATGTGTAACCCATCATTACTCCCGCCTCGATTATCATGCCGATGCAGCCCAAATCCCGTGTGCACGATGTCCTATCCATCGCAGAGCCGACCAATGGCAGCCTGCCACGCAGCCAGCTCATCCGTCATTTTCGGTGCATGTGGTCCACCGAGGTTGATAGCTGGTGATGTGACGTCTGTGCAGATGCGCCATCAATGCAGAAGGAAACACATAATCAAATTCAGAATGACGGTTGGAAAAACTGTTAGTGATCCAACTTCCAAGATAATCCAGTGGTCCGGCGCTCTTCCTCTTCGGCACTAGCATAACCCTTCGGCATCAAGTCAACCCCACTTCGGTCAAAATGCCCTGGCCAAAGGGGTTGATGGGTTATTGTTGGGGGCTGAACTAATCAGGGGTCGGAGCCACGACCTCCTCCGGGAGGAAAACAACACAGGCCAGCTATCAGAGGGCCGAGCAGATTGGCACCACCAAAGGGAGTTCCTGGGGCTCACTTTGGCACTGAAGCCTCACATTCCAGGGACAACCTTGCCAATGATACAGCAAGCCGAGGTCGTATGACCGGGCAAAGGAAGGGCCGACGGAGGGGGCTCTCTCGGGGTTATTTCAGCGCAAAAGGTTTATTGCCCAGGGACAGCCCCTGCCAATGGTTCATTGTACCGAAGGATGCTCCTTCAGCCAAACAGGACAAATACCTCGACTGTAAGAAAGATTCCCTCGACAGACAGCATCCCGGGTTTTGCGCACATGGTAGACATATGCTTGACATAGAGATCAGATTTTCCGTGATTCCTGCTGCACGCCAGACATGCTTTTCAGCTTTTCTGCCGCCCAATGCTATCAGGCGGTGCCTCCTGACCCTGTCGGGGCTGACCGGTCAACCGGATGTTCAGACGCACAAGGGGACAAGCACACTGTTCGACTGTGCAGGTGAGCGGTTCCTTCACACCGAAGCACGTGTCTTGCACTCGCCGATGGCCCTATATAAGGGAGTTAGCATTCAATGTAGAGGTACATCTTCTTTCCCAGACCAAGCTCTGTCCATTTTCTTTCTCTCTCTACAATACCTTGCTGACTTTGCCATCGGAGGGTCCACCGGTGACATTTGTCGGTAGCCTAATGTTTTCTCTCTTGCAGCTCAGTCCGTCTCCACCGCTAGCAACCAGGAACTACCGCAAGAAAGGCTTACCCCCCCAACAGTTCGGCAGAGATGGGATATGTCAATTCAAACATTAAATACAGCTAGGAACCCTCCTTCACTATAAATGGCCACCCCCTTGCATTCAATCACCACATCAACTTCCGTTCTTACATTCAATGCTCTTCTAGAGAGAGAAACTCCCCATCCAGAAGTTTTAAGTGTCTGATAAGCCCTTAGTCGAACACCCAAACACCTCTCCAGCTAGACTAAGCCCATCATTCAATTCTAGCCTCCGGATCACTCCATCTTGCCTGACGAAAGCCTTCCATTGACCGAACAACCTTTTCCCCGAATAGACTTGTGCTCAGTTGTCTCCTTTAAAAGCTCAGAAGGTGTCATTCCCTGACATGAGGTAATCTCTTTGTACCATTTGAACCTTTGTTCACTATGTTGATGGTCCGGCAAACCCAATAAAGGGTTCTGCCAACCTCTTTGTTGTACGGTAGATCTACTGCCACCCCACATTCTGCTCGGCAATACCACCAAAGGTGTAATGACCCATCCCAATAAACATTTAAATTGAAATAATATTGGACGAAAATCGTAACAAAGAAAACCTTGACCACAAAATTCCATCTCTCAAGGTAAAATAAAAATCTCAATGATCTCCAAAGTAAAACATCTCATCTCAAAAATACAACTCCACAATAGTAACTCCAAACATAACAAACTACAAACCAATAACAAACTCAATAAAGCAGAAGAACAAATACTCAACCATCAAGATTTTTACAACTCAAACCCAATACCAAAATAAAATCCACATGGCTACAAGCACCTGAAAAACAACCACCATGAACTGATCAAGCCCCAAAAGGATACCAACACTACCAATCGTCACAAGGACTAAGCAAGAGCTAGCCATCACAACCACCTACTAGAACAACTATCGCGCCAACTAAACAAGCTAGAAATACTCTAAGTTGACTGTAGTGGACCCAAATCTCAAAGTCTCCTCCAATCTGTATTTCCAAGCCGAAAAGAAAATAGGCAAGACAAGCAAGGAAATACAGGGTTTGTTAGATATGAACATATAAACATATGATTAACAAAGTGGTTACAGATATCGCATGATAACTTTGAATTAAAACACAAAGGAAAGCTAACATAAGCTTTAAATGATATTGCACATGTTTTACTCATTTACCAATCATGCATATTTCTTACCTTATCTTGTCCATTTATCATGCAAAACTTCCATATTACTTCCATTGCTCATTGCAATGATAATTATCCAATAATTATTCAATTTACAGCTTTACAAAGTATTGCACTTACTCATCTACTCATATGATATGACGATCTATACTATCGTACTTAACTTTTTTATCATCCACGTCACGTCATCAGTTTTACAACTCTACAACTCTATGGCCGAGGAGGGTGTCAACTCCAAGGGACTGTCTATACTATCTCAATATAACAACAACTAGTGCCAAGTCAACATACAAGGTCCATAGGGTGTTCCATGCCCTCTACCACAATTCAAAAACCTCTAATGTTCCACGTAAACACATAAGCGCATATAATCATATTGAGTGTGTATGATACCTTGTTCTAATAAATTAACATTTACTACCACTAGCGTACTACATGACACATAAGGCCCACAATGTATAATGCATTTCTAGCATAAAGGATGAATTCTTATTTTACCTTGTTCACTTAACGTACATACGTTAAATTACATACTTATGCACATGTGAATAAATATGATATCATAATTATTATTCATTTACAGAACCAAACACTTACATCCTTATATAGGATAAAACACTTTCACACACACTAGGGTGTAACACGCACCCCAAAAGGCTATCATGCCCAAATTTGCCCGAAGGCCTACTCAAATTGGCTAACTTTATTATTTATATATCACAAGCCCACACTGGCCACCTTAGGCTATATATGAGCCTCTTGGAACTATGCCAAAATGCCAATGCTGGCCACCTCAGGCTATACAAGCCTCTTGGCAGATTTCCAAAATGCCCACATTGGCCACCTTAACACATTAACACACATGTCACATACTACACTTATAATATAATTATAAGTAGTATAAAACAACACACATGGACCCATATAGAAGATGCGGTCCAATTACAATTTACACTTGAATACCAAGGCTTATAATGAAACCATACTTTATGTCATTTGAACCTAACACATACACTCAACAACAATCATTATGTGGCATAACATGCATATACACATGTCACTATAGAAAAAGTAAACACCCAAGAGTCCACTATGCTTCTACTATGCTACTCTGATTATTCATTTCTTTAAATTATTTCATGCATATCATTCAACTATATGCATCTATGACATTCATTATTTCCAAGTTAGAACATGTTTTCCTTATTATAGAATCCATGCATTTTCAATAAGGACTTCACACACCCACACATGCTATTCACATATGAATAAATGAAAACTCATATCTAACAAACTCACCGAAATTCCGTAAAAACGATGCCAAGATCACCTCTTCGAGATTTGGAATGATAAGTATCCACCTGAATGATAACCTTGAGCCATCAATAACGATTTACCGAGAAAGGAACAACAATAAGATAATTAATCTTCTAATGAACCTTAGACATCCTCAAGACTCTCAAGGAATTAAACCTTGACTTAAATGACTAAGATATAAATAACCTCTCACTTACAACCCACCAAAATCATTCACAAAGGGTCACAACAAACACCCAAACAATGATTAGGAAGGTCACAAAACACTTACATCAAGTTATGGACCAACCCCCTACTCATCCTCAACTTTTTTAGAATTTCCCAGGATGGGCCGGTCTCCTACAGTATAGGGGACCGGTACCCGCAAACAATAGAACCACACTGTTCAAGATGGATCGGTCTCCCATGGTACGGGGGCACCAGTACTCACTGCACATAAAGTGGTTGTGCTGGCAATTTGACGCACCAAACTTCTCCAAAACTCTAAGAATCGACCCAAGGCTTCTAGCCCTTCAAAAATCACTCATATCTAAGGATAACCTCAACCCAATTACATAACATACTCAAATCTCTAAGCCATTAAACATCTATAAGGCCGTGAATTGAAGATTTTCTCTCAAGAACTTTACAACTCCATACAAATGGAATAACCTAGATTTGATACAAATTTTTATGAAATAGAAGATGAGATTGAGAGAGGATGATACTTACAATATGGAGGATAGATGATGATGTTGATCTCTCTTCAATTCCCAAGCCAAATCCTTCTTCTCTCACTTTCTCTATCTAGAGTTCTCTCAAGAGCTCTCTCAAGAACACACACACACAAAAAAAAATGATTTTGATCCAAAATGAATCAACCCTCACTCCTAAATCAGGTTTTGGGGACAAATAACCCTTTTTCCTTCTTTTGAAATCATATTTTTTCACAATGCCAGTCATATATATACTAGGCACCCCTATACTTCCACGCATTCACTAATTAACCCTTTTAATATTACTAAACTTAATATAACACTTTCTTTTGCCACTTATTCATAAAGACCTTTTCCCAATCTAATTCAATTATTATTTACAAATAATTAAATTAATTATATAGAATGGGATGGGTGTGACAAAAGGAATTTTCTATACTAAATTCATCTCGGCAAGCCATCTTTAGGTTTTGCCAAACTGACCGGAGCATCCAAGACTATAATACTTGTGCTCGACAAGACCTTTTTGTACGGCTTAGCCATTGTGGAATAATTATCTAACTGCTTGGTGTTCGACACGTGGCCATAAATATGTGGACTCTTCTTGAACCTGTCCAACAGAGCTTCACTCAGCTCTACAAAGCATGTCCGGACCTCTGTGAACCTCATTGAATCAGCCCTTATATTTTGCCAACCTCTCTGTGGTCAGAGCACTTGTGCTTGGCTGAACATATGTATGTTCTTTGAAACCCAGAGCTCTTTGAGCTCGGCTAAGCACCAAACTAATCGGGCAATTGTCCCTAGTTCTTTATAAACCTGATCTGGTCTATTTCAACTAGTTAAGTGTCCAGAACACTTGGTTCCCGCACTGCCAACACTCAATAAAAGTTACCATTGACTATCCGGCAACTTACCAGCCCGGCAGAATATTTCGTGGCCCAATATTGTATTGCCCGACCATGTTTAGTGCTCGACACAAAGCTATTAGTATTCGGCAAGCAAGGCCTCTGGTCTATTTGTTTGGGCAGTAAGCCCTCCGGTCTGTTTGTAGTATAACTAGTAGTTCTAAGAGCTCGGCCAATGTACCTCTTGATCTAGGAGCTGGTCGTCCAAAGTATGGTCTGACAGCTCAGCTCAGCAGAAGCTTTGATAGTTCGGTTGAGATTAATGATGACCCATTTTTGTGATATTGATTCCAAATTCGAGGCTTGTGAATCATTGTGAAGGAATTTGAGGCAGAAATCTAAATCAAATAGGTGAATCTCTACATGCCTTAATTACTCGTACTTTTCATGCATGCTCACTTTATTTTTGCAATGTACTGTTATGAATATTGTGCCCAACATTATTATGTTGTGATTCTTGAAAAGATTATGAAAAGAGAATGTGAAATTCCTTTTTATATATGGGCAAACAATGGTAAATGTTTTCTTGATTTGTCGGCATGGAGATGACATGACCACGAAAAATGGTCATAAGCAGTTGTGCCCGGTGCTGGGGATAGGATCTGATACCAGTAGACAGGGATGGTTATTAGGATTGGACCATTTCCAGGTGGTCATTGGGTGATATCACGTCACTATCTATTATGCAGGGTAGCTCCCTCATGTACTAGTACCGTGGTTGGTTGTGATTGATTGGTTTGACTATTAAACAGTCTGATTATCATTGGCAAAGTGCCTGAATACCATCAATATGCATTAGATACAAGGAACATGCATTAAAGATGTCGAAAAGATAATACGGCCTGGAGGTCCAATGATTATATGCTTCTGGGCTATTGAGTCACTGTTATATATCTTCATTACTTTGTTTTGCAAGGATGTTGGTTGTCCATGAAACTAGTAAATATGGCATGTATTGTATTCACTATAGCTTAAAGCTTATGCATGTTTATAAAATCTTTTTCAGGGTTGGAAGAGAAAACTTAGAGGCATTGCTTGGAAGTTTAGAGATTCTGATGTACTCTTTTGTATTAGCCTTGTTTCAACTTAGTCTAAATATAACTCCTATTTGTAATTTAAGTTTATGGGTAATAAAATGCACTCTCTAGGTATTGTTCATGCTCTCCGCAATTACTTGATTAAATTTTTTGTGAATCTCTTAACTCATTAATTAGGGCCTTTCATAAGCTTGCGCATTGGCCGGTCATGGCCCATATGTGATTGGGTCATGACAGAAGTAGTATCAGAGTAGAGATATCGGATTCCGAATGAAAACTAGAGTTAGAACGAGGTACTCAGGAAACGAAAACTTGGATGCATATTAATCCTTGGATATGGATGTGGCATGCTATTTGTATTATGATGTATACGTATATGCATTTTATTCATGTTTAGCAGTGACGGATACTACAGCGACGACTCTGAGGGACCCTATAAGATGGGACCACACGAGATGGCTCCCAAGGAGGAGGAAGAAGTAGAAGAAGAAGCTATCTGAGATCAAGCTCTCTCTAACTTAGTGTCCATAACCTCTGATATCATAGCACGAGTTGCAATCCAATTTGAAGACGAGTTCGAACAACAAATTTGGGCCATGATCGACTACCACTTGAGACTTCTAGAACATGCTTGTACTATAGCTAGAGCATCAATCCAGCACTAGGAATTTGAGTACCTAATGAGAGGAGCAATAAATTGTGTCCTACAAAATGACAATGATGGATTGGATCCATAGGATGAAGAAATAAGAGAAGAAGAGGAAGACCCTTTGGAATGGCAAAATTAAGGATGGGACCTTGATTTGGAAGATGGGTTGGATGATGATCCACTCAATTTTGAGGAAGACTTCGACAATGACTGTGAGGAGTAGGTTTACCTTCCATACGATTGGCCTAGTGACTCTGATGAGGAGTAGTCACTTTATGCATTTCTCTCTCATTATGCGGAGTATTTTATCATGTGACCGGATATACACTAGTTTGATGTTTGCCTAAGCTTAACCTATCATTTCAATAAAAATATCTTGCCATGATTCTTATTCTTTCTTGTTTAGTAGAATGGTTAACACTCGCACAAATGGTCAGGGGAATGGTCAAGGACTCGACGAGATAGCTGAACTATGGGAGAAGCTCTGGTTGATCAATAAATGAGCCGCCAACTTGATCAAACACTCGCACCAACAGTACTTTCATCAACCTGAACCAATAAATGAGCCGCCACCTAATAATAGGGGAGAAGCTCTGGTTGATCCAGCACAAGCCGCCAACTTGGATGTTGTGAAAGAATTCTTAAACTTGAAGCCTCTCACCTTTCAAGGAGGGATGGGTCCAGTTAGAGAAAATGAGTGGATTGCCGCATTAGAAAAGAATTTCCGACTACTCTGATGTTCGGACCAACAAAAGGTCGAGATTGGGTCTTATCTACTGGAAGGAGAAGTCAATAGATGGTGGAGCCTGAAGAGTGTTGTGGAGCCAGAAATGAACTGGGGAAGATTCCTTGAAATATTCTAAGAGAAATTCATACCTCGTGCAATGCAGACCGCTAAGAGGATGGAGTTTGAACACCTGAAGCAATAGGGAGTTATGACAGTAGCTGAATACGAGATCGAATTCACCAATCTCACAGCATACACACCATACCTTGTGAGACCCCATCTCGGAAAATAAGGTTTTATAAATAAATTATAAATGTCTTGGAGATGATTTAGAAATTAAATGAAAATCAATTTAGGCTTAATTTGGAGTTAAAGGGATCAAATCATCAAGGATTTAATATTTATGGATTTAACCATAAGAAAAATAAGTTAGGGGGTTCACCCATATGGTTCGTGTTTGACTTGGAGTGTTGCGGGGAAGTCCCAGGAGAGTTTGGCTTAGAAATATCACATCAGGAGGTGTTTGCATCGGTGCAAAGGAGGTTTGCACCGGTGCAGGGTGTTCCTTGGAGTTTGCATCAGTGCAAGGAGAGGTTACACCGGTGCACAAAATTCACTATTCGTCCGGATTTAGTTTGCATCGGTGCAAAGGAGGTTTGCACCGGTGTAGGGGAGTTTGCATCAGTGCAGTGGAAGCTTGCACCGGTGCAAAAGTCTTCTATTCGCCATCAGTGCAGGTTTGCACCGGTGCAGAGAGGGTTTGCACCGGTGCACAGAGCCAGATTTTGAATCATTAAGGGTAGTTGGGTCTTTTTATGTTGAGGGGTATATATATGGGAGTTTGCACAAAATTGGGGTCATCGCCTTCATTTTTTCCCTAGCTCTTCTCTATCTACCTCCATGGGAGCTCTCTCCCTTCATCTCTCTAAGTTTTAAGGGCCATCCGAACCTCTTCCGAAGATCTTGCAAGGTTTAACGTCATTCTCCACGCCGAGGGCTTTTCGGTGACGTAGGTGGCGAAATCGTTCTCCAAAATTTTTGGGTAAGTCAATTTGTAAAGTGGGTTTTTCATGTTTGGTCTTTAGAGACCTTTTCATTGATGTGCATAGGTTCGTCGGTGCCGATAACTTCGCGTCTATGGTTTCCGCCATTGTTGGAGCTTGAGGTAAATACGCCTCTATCTTGTATTTGTATGATTATGTTAGGCCACCTAATTTGATTGACAGGATTAAAATTAAAGGTTTTCTTAAAAACCCATGTTTTGGAAATTATGAAATCCACATGTTTGATTAAATAAAATTGGACTCATCCTTGCATTGGATTAGAGTGTTCTTGGTGGTTGTGAGATTATGTGATAGTCAATTTCATGTCGAGGACTCATAATTGAATTATCGGAGTTTGATGGAAATTTGGGGGTTTTGTTCTGGATGTTTAATTTAGTGGAATTGAGCAGTGATCTTGTGCCCGCTAGGTGTTTGATAGAATGCCCGAGAGACTTACGAGTATAAAAACAAATAAAATATTCATAAAAACACAATAAAAGATCACATTTATTAAAATAACAAATGGTTGCAATTTCAATTATAGCTTCCTTAAATAATACTGAATTGAAAACAATACAAATTCTAACCAAACATTATTTCAATCCACAATTGAAGCTGGAGTTCATAACTTGTTGCTTATTCTTGAGCTTCGTTAGAGGCATTGTCGTACTACATTCTTGGGATTGGTGGTATCAGGTAATGATGTCTTAGCACAACTTGCACAAAGTGGTTGTCAATGAGGGCAATAGCAATATGATTGTGCTCTTGGATCGGAACTGGAGAAGACCTCAACGGTAAGTGAGTGAAACAATGCGACCTATTTGGCTCGAATACGTGTAGTACGAGATTGTACCTTGAAGCAATTACACATCCCAACATCATAGCATCCATCCAATAATTAGGTGGCGCTGAAGTTTTGAAGAAATTGAGTTGATGTATTAAAGTACATATATAATCTGTCTCTACAAAGAAATTATTGTATTCGAAAATGTTCTCTTGCAATTCCTGAATAAGATCCATGCGTACTTATGTATCAATGATCAAAACAGTTGGAAACTGAACATATAATTGTAGGCTTATTCGATGAACCCACAAAACATCTGTGATTCCGTTTGTGATTTGATCAATTATATACTCGTGGAAGTATGATTTTTTTCTTAATTGTTGCAAGAAAAAATGAATAGAAGTAATCCCCCCCTCTTTTCGTTACCTTGTATCTCTTAATCGCGGTGTATATGCTTTGAATATCTATAGTATTTGACGGGTCTTTTTTTAGGACACTTAAAATCTCGCGAGGTGCGACGATATCACCCATCTCAGAAATAATTTTTTTCAGTACTATTGAGTCTACAAGCGTATTCATGGCCGTCTAGAAATTTTGTTGTTGGATTATTATGAACACCACAACAAACTCTCAGACCCCACTCAACTACGGTAGGAGATATTGGTATACCACGCAATTCAAACGGACAATCACATTTTTTGTACCTATATTATATTTGAGTGTTTTTCCGTCATCCAGATATGACGGTGGCCTGTATTATCCCCCCCCCCCCACACTCTCACAATCCAAAATGCATTTCGGTAATTTATTACCTTTTAATGATGTCGATCTTTTTATAACCACTACCATATCATTCTCTCGATCAACCTTTCGAACTCAATCTAACATATCTTCTCTGCTTTTAAATATCTGGAAAAA